>CAUYPK010026098.1:0-10292 GCA_963574355.1 Loris lydekkerianus | reverse complement strand
GGGGACAGGCCTCCAGACCTCATTGCTGGGAGCTCAGAGTTGCAGGTAGAGAATATATGCCGTTTTATACAGTTTTATGCCTGGCAGGAGAATGCTGTGGCACCCTAGTAGGGGAGGTAGGTCCAGTTTTTTGAGGGTCTCTCCTGTGGAGTGTAGTGGTAGGACCTTTGAACTCTGCTCGTTTGTTTGTGGGGCACTCCAAGCCATTCTCATGGGAGAGAGGACTCCAGTCTGCTTGGTGATGGATTTTATACCTTTTATTTGTATCCTTGGGGTCACAGCTCGCCTCAGCGGGGTTGATGTGCATTCTTCAGCCTTCTCTCTTGATGCAGCTCTAATCCACCAGGTTACTTGCTAAATTTCTGTCCTTTAACTCTCCTTCTGGACGGGAGCCTCTGTGGAAAGCTGGCTTCAGTCAGCCATCTTGTCTCCGTCCAGCTTACTTCCTGCAGCTCCTTTTTTTCAGTTTGACAGAAACCATTGAGTGAAGAATGGCAGCTTCTGCACTAAACATGGAAGCTCAGGTACTGTTATTGGCCACTTGCAGGATATCCGCAATGTAAGGATCATCTGGTGGGGAACTGGATGTGAACTGACTTCAGAGTAAGGATCTGGTTCATCGATTTCTATATGCTGATGCCTAAAAGCAATGCTTCTTTTCTTGCCACATCCTATCTTCACACTTCTGCCCAGGCCCAGTGCAGCTAGCCACTTTGTTTTTATGTTCCTTGGGATTATGAGCTGTTTTAAGAGGGTCTCATATTTCTCATGCACCTCCACAGCATCAAAACCTGGGACCTATATGTATGTTGTTGGGAAAATGGAAGAAATGTCATGTGACAGTCACTCTAAGTACATTATTGGATGATTACATGTAATCTACACAAGGAACCTTTCAAGTAGAAACTATTATTCTTGTTTCACCAGATGGATCCATGGGTGTCTACCACTCCCAGCTATTTTTAGAGATGGGGTCTTGCTCTTGGTCAAGCTGGTCTCGAACCTGTGAACTCAGGCAATCCACAGGCCTCAGCCTCCCACAGTGCTATTATTATAGGAGTGAGCCAGTGCACCTGGCTTTTAATTAATATTTCAGTAAGTTTTAACTATTACAAGGACCAGAAGTCTTGAGAAAACCCAGGCAATTTTCCTGCCTTTTCAAACAAAGATTGTTTCATCAACCTAACAAAAAATTATGCCTTACTGATTATTAAAATTTCAACATAATGTTAGTTTTCTAAACTATATGCCACAGTAGCGTCTTATGTAGGACTTAAGATCTAAAAATCTAGGGCAAAAATAAAATTAAAAATCTTTTAAGAAGGCTACAGATTAGAAACAGGTATGTTGTCTCACAGGGAGTACAATACAGTTATTATTATTGGAATAAACTTAAGGAGCAGGGAAATAAGAATGAAGAAAACAGGTTCGGCACCCGTAGCTCAGTGGTTAGGGAAGGCACCGGCCACATATACCAGGGCTGGAGGGTTTGAACCCAGCTCAGGCCTGCTAAATAACAATGACAACAACAACAACAACAACAACAACAACAACAACAAAAATAGCCAGGCATTGTGGCGGGCGCCTGTAGTTCCAGCTACTCAAGACACTGAGGCAAGAAGATTGCTTGAGCCCGAGAGTTTGAGGCTTCCATAAGCTATGACATCAAGCACTCTACAGAAGGTGACAAAGTGAGACTCTGCCTATAAAAAAAAGGAATTCATAGTCGAGTGGGAGACCTCAAATACTTAGATATGTACATATCTTAATATAATGTGATAAGATTCTAAAAATATGTCTATAAAACATTAATTTCATCTAAAGAAGAAATTTGTTGTGCTTCCAAAGAGTTGCATAAAACAGACATCAATGACAATCAACAAGGTAAATATATAGCTATCATAATAATTCACTGCAAAACCACATTTGTAATAATCTATGATCCTGTCAGATTTGTACATTATCGAATGATGAGTGATTAACCTTAGTGTTATAGTGAGTAAAACACAATGGTCGAACAATAGAGTGATAAAATATACTAAGCTGTGAGGAGCTTAATAACAACCAGAAAAATTAGATTCAGACATAATCAAGGCTTTCAGTAATCTTCCTTGAAGTGAAAAATTCCTTAAAAATGGGCTTAGCGCCTTTCAAGTGGCTAGGGCGCCAGCCACACACACCGGAACTGGCAGGTTCTAATCCAGCCCGGGTCTGCCAAACAACAATGATGATAACCACAACCAAAAAAAAATATATATATATGGCTGGGCGTTGTGGCAGGCACCTGTAGTCCCAGCTACTTGGGAGGCTGAGGCAACAGAATTGCTTAAGCCCAAGGGTTAGAGGTTACTGTGAGCTGTGATGCCACAGCACTCTACCCAGGGCGACAGCTTAAGACTCTGCCTCAAAAAAAAAAAAAAAAAAAAAATTGTTAAAAATGTAAACTTGTCTTTTTAAAAACATCCCAAACATGTACCAAACCAAGCAGATTAATACAAAACAAAATCAATACAAAACAGAAACCAACCAAACATAAACAAAAATATCATTAAACACAAAGGAGGGCTCAAGTTCAAATCCAGATGCAGGAATTAGACTTGGAATTAGAAAGGAAGAAAGCTCCCACGGAGACCTACCGTGCCAGACATTTATTTACTCCACAAATGAGTGACATTCACGCCCCAGGCGCAAGAGATAAAGCTCTAAGGAGGGAGGCCCCTCCCTCAATTAACTTCTACAACAATTCTTTGTTACCAACTTGAGAAAAATGATCAAGTTGCTAGCGCTGGGATTCAAATTTAAGCCTGTCTAACCCACAACCCATGCTCTCACCCTTCCTTCTCCTTACCCAGTAGACAACCCTCTCTGAACATGAAGATATTATCATCACAGTTTATTGTATAAAGTGGCTGCTGGTAGAGATTGAGATAACATTCAAAATACTTTGAAAACTATAAAGTACTACTCCAAAAAGTAAATTAACTTGCCCCAAACCACCTAGTTGGTAATGTGCTCAAATTGACAGCAGGGAACTTTAGAACAGCAGAGTCTGCCTCACCAAAACTCAAGGCACCTGATATACCAAGGTCATCATCCTCAAGAATGGGGTTGGACCGTATTTCTCCTTCATCATCTGCATCATCAATTAATCACTCATTAATTTTTTTTTTTTTTTTTTTTTTGTAGAGATAGAGTCTCACTTTACCACCCTCGGTAGAGTGCCATGACAACACAGGACTCACAGCAACCTCCAGCTCTTGGGCTTCTGCGATTCTCCTGCCTCAGCCTCCCGAGCAGCTGGGACCACAGGCGCCCGCCACAATGCCCGGCCATTTTTTTGCAGCCGTTCGGCCGAGGGCTGGGTTTGAACACGCCACCCTCGGTATATGGGGCCGGTGCCCTATCACTGAGCCACCGGCACCACCCAATCACTCATTAGTTTTTTATAAATATCTTTGTTGTTTGTGATTTTCTCCCCAACGTTTATGTTGAAAAAGATTTCTACTGCAGAAACAAATGTTGCTTTTCTTCACCTCTCTAAAAATCCGAAAGAATTCTTACTTCTTCTGAAGTATCAGATTAGATACTTCAGTCTGTGTTTTAAAAGCATTAAACATTTATTAAAGTCTTAAGTGTAAATAAATATAAGCATTCCCTGCTTACAGAGTCAAGCCAGATAAAATGACTAGAATGAACTTAAGCCTTAGGTTTCTGTGTGTGTGTTTGTGTGTCTTTATCTTCCATAGATAAATCTAAAATGGGGAGAGGGGGAAAAGGATAGAATAAAAAGGAGAGAAGTACTTTCTCTTTTATTTTTCTTCCCTTGTGACTAGCAATAAAAACCCTTAAGAAAGAAAGCTGTGTGCTAGCTTTTGAGACAGGAAAGTAGAGAAGAAAATTTTGAGACCGTTTTCAGTTCTTCAAAAGTAATGCAACAAGACAAAGCAGCACAAAAGAAAAGCAGCAACAAGACAAAGCAGCAGAATAAATAAATATCCCCCACCCCAAGGGTGGCACCTGTGGCTCGAGGTGGAGGGTTCAAACCCAGCCCCGGCCAAAAACTGAAAAGTAAATATAAAAATGCCACCCACCCCCACCCCGAAATATACTCTAGCTCAATTCCCAATGCTCCTCAAGGTAGCACTCCTCAATGCCAATCTTTTCACTCTCCATCCAGAATCCTAATGATCTGGGGCAAAGCAGTATTCTCATAAAGCCGCTTGCCTCTCTCAGTAAAGCTAACCAAGCGCCACGCACACTACCAAACAGATTATCTTTTGTCATCCTTATAGCAACCTGAGGACTGAGGTTATACAAGGTTAAGTAACTTATACAAGGTCACAAGTCTGTAAGTGGTGGAATCTCACTAGAAACTGAGAATCTCTATTCTGTTAATACCACATGACCTCCTCTCTTCAGATTACAAAATCTCACTAATATTTATTGGTGCAAGATGTGTCCAATGTGGAGGGAACTACTGGAACTCAACATGTATGACCAATAAGTATTCAATCACACGTATAAAACAAAAGCAAAAAGAGCTCAAGTACTTTGTTCTAATAGAAGTTTACTGGAGTATCAAGTAATCAGAATAAGGTAGAATGCTTTTTTCAAAACTTTGGGGACCTGAGAATTCTAGAACTTTACCACTCAAAAGTGTGGTCCACCAAATGGGACCATCTATGCTAGGAGTTTGTTAAAAAGCATAATCTCAGGTCCTACCCCATACTAATTAAATCCACATTTTAACAAAATTTCCAGGGAATTCATATGCACATTAAATTTAAAAAGCACTGCTCCAAAACAGTGAACCACACTTTGAATGGCAAAGGTCTAGAAAATAGCCTTTGTGATTATCAAAAAATAAACATCTCTTAGAAATCATTAATCTGGAAATGTAGGACTTTTTCATTAACAACACTGTTTTCTGCTGAATTTGTAATTCTTGAAGTTTTCCAGCCACCAGCGACTCTAATGTTCATGGCACTCTTCCAAAACATAAAAAAACAACTGCACTTGGTTCTAGTGCCACAAGGGCAGGATCTCCCAGAGAGCAATTTAAAGCCAGAAGACAATCAAAAACTATATACCTATTGCTACTAATCTAGAAGAGGCCAGTGCATCAAGAACTAGCTGGAAAAATGCATAAAGATTAGGTAGTTCACAAAAATGAGAAATCAGAGCTATAAATACTTGCATAAGAAAAAGTAGATGGGAGTGTTGACTTCACTTTAAGATGGTTAAAGATCATACCAGCTATAATTATTACCACCTTAAAAGAAATGTCTAAAATATTCAGACAATATATTACTAAGTTATACAACCTAAATTGTAACCTAAATATTAAGTTATTCAAATTAAATATTATTAAGTCATACAATCTAAACTTTTTCTTTCAGAGACCATACATCAGAAAAACTGGAGTCAAAGCAGGCTAATTATTTTTTTAAACCAATAAAAGTCTGGGATGGCTCAACCTGGTGCTTTTGAATTTATTTCTCAGAACAATATGATAAAATAATTAGCATGCTTTGACTCCAGTTTTTCTGATGTATGCAAATAAATTAAGATTCCTTCCTAATCTTAAGGCTTGCAGAAACTTGACAACATTTAGTAATGACTTTAAATTTCTTAAATAATCATCTCAAGAACAAATTAGCCAATCTGGAAATACTATAACTCCATCAAGTTGTTGGCACTATAGTAATAATACCATCAAAAGTGCATCAGAATAAAAAATCATTTGGGGTTCTGTCATAGCCTCAAGACTTTTCAAGTTTGGTATCTCTATCCCATTACACAGTTACCCCATACCATAAATTCTAAATATAATTTTATTTTGAAAAAAACTTCATCATGAATAATACTGTACAGAAAAATGTGATATAAACCTGAACATCTTTATCAACCAAGAATGTACTACTTTATTTAGATGGTTCCAATGACTTTTTAGAAAATGTAACTTAAAAGTAGAATTCTAATAACGTCAATCTGAAGTAAGTATTTAAAGCTAGAAGTTTAAAATGGATACAGTGCTTACTTTAAAAATGTTTTTAAAACTATTCTAAGATTCTCCACTCTTTTCTGCAATTTTGCAGAAGTTACTTACCTCTCTAAACCTTGTTGAAATTCTATCCATCTCAATTCAAGCACCTTAATAGAATTAATTACATCAAACCTCAAGTACTTTAGAGTCTCTCTTACCTTATATAAATAGAAACTTAGGAATCATGAAGACCTGAGTTTGAATGCACGTAAGAATTTAAATCCATGTACAGCTGAGTGACCCTGGACAAACTACTTAACCCCTCTGTACCTTCTGCTGTTAAATCATAGCTGTCCTATGGGATGGGAGGGGGTGGGGGCAATAATAAACTTATGAAAGAATCAAAGTATCCAAAATGGTCTTAAGAATACCAACTAACTCAAAAACTCTCCAAATCTATACAAGAGATGTAAACATTACACAAATTCTTTTCATCTTTCCTAAAGATGAATTAGTATTTTGAAAGGAAGGAGTATCTGAGAAAATTGTTTAAACCAGAGATTACAGTGGCTTTGGCTGAGATTTCCTATAAAATATCTAAAACACTATCATTTAGTTATTCTGTTTCATTTTAATTTCCTTTAAACTTAGTTTCATTCAATTAGTTTCTTCATGGAAAAATCAACAAATTCATTCTTAAAAGAACTATACTTATTACTTTTTAAATTATTGAATATTTACTATTGATGGCATTAAAAGCCATCAGATGGTAAATGTTTTACCTTTGCAACCAAAGGATAAAAAAAATTTGACTATTAAACAGATTTTCATTATAGCAGAAGTTCAACTATCATACAAAAAGTTTACTGAACCCAAATCAGGGGAGGTAAAGATACTGTGGCAATAAAATACAACAACAGATTACAAATACTTTACTCCTGGAAATGCATGTGTTTAATATTAACTTAGCACATCTTTCTTCATAAAGAATTTATTTTCTATCCTGTAGTTCAAGAGAAATGTAATACTTAAACTTGAGGATAAAATTCGACAGGTATGCATTTAGAGATTTATAAATCAAAAGAACTTTTCAAGTTGGCACACACTATAAATGAATCATTTGTTTATCCTCATTGTTTGATCAGAAGTTTTGTGAACTTTATTTCTCCCCTATGTTGTGTGTTTATTGGTTAAACAAAGTTAATGTGTATAAATCCAGCCTTGCAGGATTTGTATTTCTTACCAGGGAAAGTGCCAAGTACTGTGAATACCTTTTACATTTCGGCATTTATGTTTTTAAAATAACTGACATTTAAGTCTTTATGATCACTAAAAATTCTTTATATTGAAGAGTGCAGTTCAAAGACCATGTTGTTTTGGCTCACTTTGAAAGTATTATATCATTTCAGAAAAGAACTTCTTTATATTTACAACATAATTAAGAGATTCCTAGAAAGGATAACCTAAAGCTTCAATGATAATTAAAAATCATGCGCATAACCAAAAAGGACAAATAGACCTTTTTAAAAACTAATATAAATGTAACAGCCCCAAGCTTAGCTTTACTGGACCCACTGTCCAGTGACTGGACATAAATAAGGTTTCTTTACGCTTACAAATAAAGAAAAAAGTTTTAATGAGTAAAATGACAGTTTTCGAAGCCTATAAAATCTACCCTGGTTCAAATTTAAATCCACAAACTCCACAAAAGTCTACGGAGAATAAAAATTAAGGCAGCACTGCTCATCCCTAAACCTGTGTGGTGAATGTAACCTTTACTCTCTGTACTTAGGGTGGAGGCACGAGTCTTAAGAAAGCAAAAAAAAAAAAAAAAAAAAAAAAAAAAAAACAACCATTCTTAATGCCATTGTCTTAAAGAAAAGCAAGACAAGTAAATGCATTATACTAAGTAACCTTGAAATCGCTTTAAGCCGCCACTCCACATAACACTTTGGCATGGACAAGGTACCTGTCTGTAGAACTATCTCATTCTTGGCTCTTAAGTCTGAAGCCAGTTGGTAAACACCAAGGCTCCCGCGTTAGCACTCCGATCGCACAGTATCCTACCTGTGAACGTAATTCTCTGGTCTGGTGGCACAGAGAGGACTCGGTTCTCATGTACCTTCAGAGCGCCCAGATGTGGGGAGGAAGCCTGCGCTCCAGTGACTTTGGGGGATGTCCCACGGCCACTACCCTTCATTCCTAGGGACAGCAGGCGCCCTTTGTACATCCACTTCTGCAGTTTCTTGACTGTCACTGCAGGAGGCTTGAGGGGCCCCTCCTGGCGGTCACCTTTGCCGCAGCGTAAAACAGAGGGCCCCGCTGGATCCCCAAAAGGGGATCCCAAAGAGCGGCCGGGGCCCTTGGAGCCCGGAGGCAGAAGGCCGGCGGGCGCCACAGCCCGGGCGCTGCCCCCGCGCCAGCGGTCCATCCTGCCTCCACGTGGCGGGGGTTCGTCCCAGTCCTGGCGCGCGCCACACCTGATCCAGCTGTCGCTCGGCCACCGCTGGAAAAGAGGCGGCTTGGCATCCACCCGGAGGCTCTCGAGGCTTCGGCTGCACTGCAGCCGCATACGAGGAGTCCCCAGCTGGCCTCCCCCCGACTCCCTCGGAGGCGACCGGGGCGGGGACACCTGCCGCCTCGGGCGGTCGCCGCCTCCCCACTCCCAGTCTCGAGGGCAGGCTTGGCGGTCCGCAGCGCCGCCCGGGTAAGACGGCTGGCCCGGAGCCCAGACTCCCGCGGGGCAGCCGCGCTCGGCCGAGCCCCCGCCACCACGCCGCGCGCCGGAGTCAGGGGGCAGGTCGTGCATGGCCTGGATCAGCAGATAATAGGCCTCTTGCAACTGGGTCCGCAGCCTGCCCGTCTCCAGGCGGCCGCCCTCCGCCCCCGGGGAGGAGCCCGCCGCGGGGGGAGGCGGGGGCCGCTGCGCCTCCGCCCCCTGGGGCGCGGGCGGAGAGCCGCCCGGGAGGTTCTCGTAGTAGTCGGCGTCGGGGTCCTCGGCGTCCTCCTCCTCCTCCGCCCGGGAGCTCGGAGGGGCGTGCAGAGAGGCGCGAGCCCGCCCGTGGCCCCCGGGGGCGACCTTCTGCCCGCCGCGCGGCCGAGGCCAGAACGCCCCCAACTGCCCCGGGCGGCCTCCGGGAACCCACGCTCCGGGGCTCCAAGCCCCAGGTGACGGCGGGGGCTGCATCGGCCTCGGTCCGGCTTCCCCGGTGCGCTCTCGTGCGGGGCAGTCCGGACCACCCCAGGCGTCTCCCTCGGCCACCGAGGAGGTCGCCGCCGCAGCTGCCGCAGCCGTCCGGAGCCTGAGCCCCCCGGCGCCGCGGGGACCCCGCCTTCCCCGGAGCCTGGACAGCGTCCTCCTTAGAGGGTCCGCCATTCCCTACGCCTCAGGGAGAGGTCGGAGCGCGGCGGCGGCGGCGGCTCGCCATGACCGGCGCTGGCCCTCGCCGGCTCCTCACATACTTGGCATATCTCAGCCGCGGGAAGGCGTGGGGGAGGGCGGTGGCGCCGCAGCGCGCATGCCCCGCAGCCCCGGGCCGCCGCGGGCTCCCGGCCGCCCTCCCGCCCGGCTGCGTTCCCGGGGTGGGCGCGCGGCGCAGGTGGAGGAGGACTGCCCGGGAGGGAGGGAAGGAGGTGGGCGGCCGGTCAGCCGAGGGAACCGACTAGAGCGGGGTGGAGCGCTCAGCGCGACCGAGCAGCAAGAGTAGAGGCGGGGAGGGGTGAAAGAATGAGCGGGAAAGTGAATCTGGGCTGGCGGCTGCGAAGTCTTGGTTAAGCAGCCGGCAAGGAGAAAGTGCCCTCCTGGCTGTCAGCGCAGCACCTTCCCCACCCCTCCTCCCCATTGCCACCGCTGCTCGAGACTTGTCTTGGGGATAGCAAGTCCGAGCTTGAGAGAAAACAGATTGTTCTGACAGACGAAGTCTGAGTACAGGTGTATCTCAGCGTGTTCTAGAATGTTTGGGTCATGTTCATTGCACAGAGAGCTGGCTACGTCAAGGAAATTTGCAGCGATTCCTTTCCAATAAGGAAGAATGCTTTGATCCAAAAAATCACCGCTGGTCCCTTTCTCTGACGTCTATTCCCCCCACCCCCACTTCCATTCATGTGTACTAACAAAATTGATTTTTTTTTATTAAATCATAGCTGCATACATTGATATGATCATGGGGCATCATACACTAGCTTCACAGACCATTTGACACATTTTCATCACAATAGTTAACATAGCCTTCCTGGCATTTTCCCAGTTACCGCGCCAAGACATTTACATTCCACATTTACTAAGTTTCACATATACCCTTGTTAG
>CAUYPK010026096.1:0-26266 GCA_963574355.1 Loris lydekkerianus | reverse complement strand
GAACCCAAGAGACGCTCACCCCCCATTGAGAAGCAGCTGTGTCCAGCCATTCAGAAGCTCATGGTCAGGAGTTCAGACCTGCACCCTTTGTCAGAGCTGCCTGAACACCAACCCTGTGAAAATGGCAGTACCCATTCTTCGGGGGAAGTTTTTGCTGGACCTGTCCAGCCAGGATCTCCCCATAACATTAGAATTTCTCATGGTGCACAAAATGCTTCCACAACTCAGAACCTGTTAGAGAAACTTCAGAATTCCCCAGGGGCAACAAACTGCAGCCGAGCTCCCACTTCTGCTGCCTCTGTGGCTTCAGGAAAAGGTCTGGCTCAGCCACCAGTGTTCTATTTCAATGGCTCCCTTCCGCCTCAGACAATAGGACATCAGGCTCATGGGAAAGAACAGGCCACACTCCCAATACAACCACTCCCCCTCCCTGGCGGTCAGAATAGCAGTTCTGGAGTGATCTCCCCTCAAGAGTTGCTGCAGAAACTCCAGGCTGTGCAGCAGGAGCAGCAGCTGCATGTGTCTAGCCGCCCAGCCCTAGCAGCTAAGTTTCCTGTGGTTGCTCAGAGCCCTAGAACAGGGCAAACCGTGGAATCCTGGATCAACAAGACATCCAACACAGAAAAGCAGGCTCCTCTTTTTCAGGTAAATATCTACTAGGAGCAGGAGTTGGAAGGAGACAGAAAAGAAAGAAAAGCTGTAACTATAAGGCAGTGAAATTTAGAATCCACTTTGGTGCTCCATGGACCATCATCACAGACCTCCCCCTCTGTGCTTCTCAGCTGCATTCACTTCCTGCCTGGAAGGAGAATCTTCACTTAGCTTAGCAGTCTGGGGACCCCCCTCACTCACCTTGAGAGATAATTTACTATTAGAGTTAAATCTTCATAATGTTATGGTATCTAAAGACCAGCATAGACATGGGAAAATACCCTAGTCTTTGACTATGGAAGCTTGGTCTGCTTTGAAATCATTCTGGGGTACCAAACATCTGACTTCTTGTTTTTTTAGTGCATAGTAAATTATTGTTTATTCATTTATTAAGTAATATTTTTGAGCATTATCTGTATGGTGCTGTGTGTGGGTACATAATGATGGAGACAGACTCCCTGCCTCTGAAGAGCCCACAATCCTGTAGGTTTTGAACTAAACAGAAAACATACTAACTCCTTAAAGGTACAGCCTGTTTTTATTTCTCTCTCTATTGTCCGTGTAGCTTAATGAAAATCAGGGAGGGATAAGTAAATGCTGTCCACCTCCATGCCCGCCCTCAAAACTGCCAGAGAGGGGAAATATTGTGATATTTTAGAATTACTCTGTCCTTTAGAGAAGGTGGCATCCATCAATAACTTGGAACAGTGCGAAAACCACAAGCTGTTGATCATCTATGCCTGTGAGTAACAGCTGGAGCCCGGATTCCGAATTGTTTTCCCTTTGGATTGATGCAGATTCATTCCAAATGCATTGGGTTTAAAAATTGGCAAGTTCTCCCCACTTATCACACAGACTATTAGTCTCTGTGTCATGTTTTGTTTTGTAGCTTTTAAGAGTTCCTTTGAAATCTTCCACTTTTTTGAAAACAGGGATCTTAAGCATGTTCCATAAGTCGTTGTATGTGTGAGACCCTGAGTTACAGTGTTATCATTTATTATTTATTAACATCCCAAGTCTGAGTCCCTATAGCTGTGGGAACAATATTTGTAACTAACCCTTACCTCACTTTAATGCAATATTGACCCTCTTTAAGAAATTTCTGCTTTTTTTTTTTTTCTCTTTGATGGTTTAGAATTAGAAAATTAGGGTTAATAGTCTGACTTAAATTTTTGCAGGTATAATTATTTTGTCTTTTCAGTACTCACAAATGTCAAGAGCCGAGTAAGGAGAGTGTACATTCTGTCAGCCCACACTGTGCTCTTCGTGCTGTGAGTCCTCTGGGAGCGTCAGTTCTCAGCACCTCTCCTCGAAATGTCAAACAGGGACAAGTGAAAAGAAACAAACATCTATTTTCCTCTAGGCTAATGTTTGCTCAAAAAGATGCTAAAGGAGTGATTATAAAATTACAGCAACTTCTAGATTGCTGGACTTTATCCTCCCTTTCAGGAGTTCTTCTGGGTGATCAGGGGGCTGATAAATAACATTCTTTTTCTTACCTGAGTTAGAAACAAATTTAAGCTGTAGGAGTCAGTCAAGTAGGGTTCAAAATGTCACTTGCATAACTAAAAAGGCTGTTAGAAAACTTGGTTTGGGGGTCTGTTAGCCAAGTGAGTCAGACAGACTTACCCACATAGACAAGACCCTGGCAGCACTGAGTCACAGCCAGCCCCAAGGGGCTGCCACCAGCACAGCCTGGAGAGCCAGCAGGCAGACCTTATCAGGAAAGGACCCCAGGGCTGGAGCCCCAGACCACCCTCCCACCCAGTGGGAAGTGAGAGAGGCTGGAGTAGGGGGCAGGACACAGAAGGGGTAAGCGAGGGCAGCAGTGCACACAGGGTGTGGGGCCTTCAGACCAGAACAGCAGGCAGCTAGGCCTGCGGAAAGGCCAGCAGTCCCAATGAGCATTGCTAGGTAACGATAGTAGGCCTGAACATAGGACATTGTACAGAAGCTGGGCTTTGTATGCGGTCAGAGCAGCGGTCACCCTGGCAGACTCCACCAGAGCTGCTCAGTAATGACAAGGGAAGATACATGGAGAGAGGAACGGGAATCAGTCCCTCTTCAAGTTTTTCCTACCTGGCGGATCAGTGAATTCTTAATACTTCCTTTCCCCTATGTCCATGCTGTAAGCCAGGGGCCTCTTGGTCCTGCCATCCTTCACCCTGCCCTCTGTGTGTGTGTTTGCTCTAAGCAGGTTGGCTCACCTCAGCACATCCCTGCTGCAGCGGCTCCCTCTCTGCTCATGACACCCATGGTGTTCACACAGTCCACCTGCACCCCAGCAAAGGAGCGGGAGGGCAGGCTCTTGCCTGCAGGAGGCCCAGAAGCACCCACAGCCTCCCACAGCCTCCTCCTGCCTGTGCAGAGCCCTCAGCCCTCTGTGGCCACCAGCACCCCCCTCACCAAACTTCAGCTCCAGGAAGCACTGCTGTACCTCATCCAGGTGAGAGGGGCACGTTATCTGCCTTCCTGCCTTTCTAGGCTGGTTGTAGCTATGAAATAAAGATTCAGTTACCTGGTGCCTAATCAGTACTCCCTGAGAATAAAAGGGTCATTAACAACTCACCCGAAAGCCTCATGGCTGCTAGATGATACGTAGAATACTGATTGTAGCTTTGGGTGTCTCAACTCTTCAAGGATTCTGTAATTTAGAGGATTGAATAAGACCTCCAACCTATCGCCTGTCAGGAAAGAGGGAAGCATCCACTGATGATTAAGCAGTCACTCAGAGGACTCTGGGTGCTGCAGAGGCCCCAGACGAGAGAACTTGCCAGGGGGCAATGGAGGTCAGAGCAGTCCTGGGCAAGCAGCCGAAGGCTGTTTGGAGAATTCTGGTGGACTGTTGAACACACGCATGTAGGTGGGGGAGCAAGTGATGACTGTAGCTACTAATGGCATATTTTAATAAAAACTTGAAACCTCCCTATCAGGATTCCTGGTAACAGGACTTCTTATCAGCCACTTGTCTCACCTGTCTGTGAAATAATGAGACAATAATAGTGTTTCGAGTGCTGCACATGTATCAACTCATTCAGTCCTTGTACACGGCTCTGTTATTTTCCCTTTTCTACGGACAAGGAAACGGAGGCTGAGCAGCTGCCCTGAGGTCACATAGTTGGTGAATAAGCAGAGTTCTCTGTGCATCTTGCTCTGCCCATCCTCTACATGTCATCTTTGAGTGCACAGTAGCAGTCACTCAGCCTGTCGTTGAGACTCATTCTCATGCATAGGGACTTTGTGGCTACTTTACAGGGAAAGGGGGAGGATAGCATCACCCTCTTTGTTGCATGAGAATAATGCTAACTCTGTGTGGGGTGCCAAAAAGGAATGAAGGGGGAATGTGAAATGTGGGTGAATTACTGACACTTTATAGAATTTGAGTGGGAAAGAAGTATCTAGAATTAAAAATCAAGAAAACCAGGCCAGGGGGTGGTGGCTCACACCTGCAATCTCAGCACTGTGGGAAGCCAAGGTGGGAGGATCCCTTGAGCTCACAAGTTTGAGACCAGCCTGAGCAAGAGCAAGACCTTGTCTCTACAAAAATAGAAAAATTAGCTGGGCATGGTGGCAATAGTCCCAGCTACTCAAGAGGCTGAGGCAGGAGGATTGCTTGAGCAGTGAGCTGTGACAGCACTGCACTCTAGCCAAGGCGACAGAGTGAGAGACTGTCTCAAAAAAAGAAAAAGAAAAGAAAAGAAAAAACCGCTTGTTGGACTATGACTCTCTCTCACTCTCAGCTAGGCAAAAGAGCTCAGAGACGACCAGCCTAACTCAAGCCCACTTGCTAAGGCCAGAAACTTTCTATAACTCATGGGAAGGATTATACTGTCTTTGATGAGATACTGATGAAGCATGTTGCAAGTAAAATTCTAAATTAATGCCAAAAACAGAGTAGAGACATTGTGGGTGAATTGGAGGGCGGGCTTGTGAAAGCTACCGCAATCTCTCAACCAAACTTTGAGAGTGCTGACCTGGATCATTTCCTCCAAGTTCGTCCATCTGCTGGAGTCCTGTGTCTTCATGCGGCAGACCCAGGCCTTTCTCAAGTAAACCTTGTTCCATGCTGCCACGTGGCAGGGTGGCCCATCTGTGCTACATGTAATAAGCACTTACTACTTCACATACAGACCGCTGAAAACCAGCAGCTCTGTCTGGCCTTGCCTCCAATCCCACTTAACATTCACACATGAATTAAAAACTACCAGCTGGTAATCAAACAGTAGAGCTGACCATTGTAGTATTCAAATGCCACCTCAGCTCCAAGACAGAGGAGCCCTTTGTTTTTCTGCCAATCAAATTACATTCCCTTGGGTCTTTCAATTTTGTTTTCCAGAACGACGACAACTTCTTAAAAATAATCTACGAAGCCTATCTCTTCAGCATGACACAAGCAGCCATGAAAAAGACTATGTGAAAACAAATCCCTTTACAACTGATTTTCAAGTTGCTTTTTAGAACTCCAGCACCAGGTTCCTTCTTTGTCAAGTGGTGTTACCCTTAATGTTTCCACATTTTTAAAAAAGTATATGTAATGTGAAGTAAAATGTTTCAGACTTTTTTTATATAGTCAAGTGGTTTTCTTTTTGTTTTTTAAAATTGCATCCTTTAGTACACACAGTACTAAGAATTGAAGGGTAGAAATGTCCTTTGCTCAGGTCACACAAGCTTAATTAATTAATTGTTTTGCATGTATGGGACCGTTTTTAGAAGAATGAGCTTCTTGGTAAGAAGAGCTTTTCTTGGAGCTTAGCTTAATCAATTATTTATTCATAGCTCTGGTTAGTCTTTGAACACGGTGTGAAATTTCCCTGTTGCAGAACTCTGTGTGCACAGTGCATGCTGACCACCAGGTGGCAGTGTCGTCCCTGTTAATGAGCCTGTTGGTGTAATTATGGTCTTTTCACCAAAGTAAACCCTTCATTTGCAAAAAATCCAGTTGGCACGTTTCATCCTGTCCTTTGAAAGGAAATTATTTCTAAAGGTATTTATAGCTAGTTTCTAGAGGATGGTTGTTCTTAGAGTCAACAAATGGCCCAGATTTCCAGCAACACTTCATCTTTCCTAGCTCATGGTATTTCTTTTGGACGCAAGCTGCAGGACGTGCCTGCCTGTGCTTCCAGATGAGCATGAGGTTGTATTCAGCAGAACATGCAGGGGGAAGGTCACAGAAGATTGTAAAGGCTCTTCTCAGCCTGTACCAATAGGTAGTGGATGTTCAGGAGCATAGTGATAAGGATTCTTCACGCTATTTAGCAGATTGATTTTTATGTTCCCAGAGATGAGGAGCTTAATCTTGGAAGGAGTCAGAAGAGCCCTTGCCAAGTTGTTAAGGCCCAAAAGAGTATGTATGGGAATTAATCCCTGCTGAGTCTCAGTAATAAATAAAGCTTTGCAATTCTATAGCCCTTTTTATTCTTGGATCATAAAAAGATCTTTAGATAACTGCACAGCAGAAAGGTTTTATTCTCATTTTATAGTTCATAAAATGGAGACATGAAGAAAATAGGTTTCCTTACAGTTTCTGATACCTAAACTTGGACTTTAAGATTTAGAGCTTTGTTCAAGCCTCACCATCAAGCAAAAGGTTTAGAACACCATGTCCCTCACTCTCCTGCTTTCTTCTTCTCTGGCAGGAGGGTAGTTTGTCTTCTAAGGGGAAACAGTAGGCAGAAAAGGAATTTACTTTTCCTGACTCGTTGTGTGCCATACTTTTGCTGAGGAGTCTATTACGTTTTCTTCTGACAGGTTGGTAGGAGAGTTCTTTTGTTTCTTTGATATCTTTTACAACATTTAGCACAGTGATAAACCCACATGAAGTTCTCACAAAATACTTGAAAATAGTAATTGCAGCTGTAGCATCTCGGTGTTCTTATAAGGCATTGGTTCTCAACCTTCCTAATGCTGCAACCCTTTAATACAGTTCTTGTGGGTCGCGACCCACAGGTTGAGAACCGCTGTTATAAGGAGAGAGGGGCGAGAAGAGAAACACACGAATCCCGTCTCCCAAAATCAGTAGTAACAGTGCTTGCCTCAGCAACACCTGTACAAAAGGGAGAACAAAATCAGTGATATACCCATCCGCCAGCCAGCCTTTTCCAAAATCTCCTTAATCTTAATTACATGTTTAGAGTTGCTTCTCTAGCTACGGAGAGATGAATTACATTTTAAAGGTTCCTAATACATTGACAATAGAGAATGGCTAATTTCAAGAAATATTTCACCTTTTACTGCCGAGTTGAATAAATAAAACAGAAAGAAATATCATTTGCAGCACCGAATGTGAAAAGGTGCCCTGTTCTGTTGTGATAGAGAGCCCGGCAGGGTCAGACCTTCCCTGCAGGCTTCAGTCGGGTTTTTTAGGTCAACGCCACAGTGATCTGTTTTGAAAAATAATAAATTCTCCATCCTTTACTGGAATAAATCACTTTAAAAGTGACAGGCCCAATTCATTTAGACCAAAGACTAAGTCACTCTTTTAAAGGGCACTTGGTGATGGAGTACTTATTTCTTCTATATAGCAAAGCAGATGAGAGCTTCTTTGCACAAAGAGCTTTCTCTAGAGAACCCAAGAAATAGATCAAAAGGGTTATCTAAGGCACCCATAGATTTCATAAATAAATGAACTTTGCTTCTTCCCACTCTCACCCTGAATTCTGAGACCATCATGGGTGGTACTCCTAAGGTGTCACTGGCTCCCAGACAGCAGTTTTAACCTAATTGAATTTCAGGTAGGGCTTTGAGATATTTGTTCAGAGAGGCAGCACTTTCCCATGCAGTGGGTTCTGACCTTGTAGAAGTTACAGAGGGCAGAGTGGTCTGGGGTAGAAGCCAGAGCAGACTTTGAGCCAGACAAATCTGCCTGTAATTCCTGGACAAGTGAATCTCTTGAGATGCTATTTTCTCACTTATAAAACAAAAGACCCTCACAAGGTCCTTATGAGGATGAAATAGGGGCAACAAACGTCAAATAGCTCCTCCGTGCCACGTGCTCTAACACAGTGAATCCTTCCCGCCCCTCTACAGTCTGTGGTGCCCAGGACTCCAGCTGTTGAGGGAGGGTCCTGCAGCTGCTCGTGCCAGAGTGCTGAGGCTGACGTTGGCACTTAGTATCTGCGCTCACTTTTCTATACCCTCTTCTCCCTTTCACTTCTTTATTAATGAAATGAAAACAGTAACACCCCTTCCTAGCACAGCAGGTGCCACAAGCACTTTAGACAGATGTCAGTGTAACCCAATAGTATTATTATGTACTAACAGTATTTTTTTTTTTTATAGATAAAAATATGCACCATAGATGTGGTCCAACCCATCACCCTCCCTCCACCCTGTACTAACAGTATTATGTCAGTATTATTATTCCCTTGCGTGTATGGGTAAAGTGCCATTTTAATTGAAAGCTGGAGTAGGCAGTGCTATCTGATAGAATTCGTACTATTGCACCTTCCTCTGTAAAGAAACACGCTGCTCCAAGGCCAGGCATGGTGCTAATAGCAGAGTAAAAGCTTTTATTACCATCTTCAAGAATCACATGGTATGGGTGCCCATCCTTACTGGTATGTAGCCACCTACGGCTACCTTTTGAAAGGTAGGCTTGGGGCAAAAAATTCCCCCTAGCTGAAGGGCCTCCCATGAATTTATAAATCATTCACATCTGGGAAGTCCACTCTCCTCTCAAGCATTGTTGGCCTCCCTGCTCTCTTCATATCCCATGATCTTCCTCTTGAACGAGAATGGTGACACATGAGAGCAGAAGATGCCTGTTCTCCTAAAGAAATCCCAACTGTTAAGTAATATTAGTCCTCTCCAGTTTTCTTGGGTGTAAAGAGAAAACCAACAGCTCACACGTGAGTGTTTCCTGGGGTGCGTGCTACTCAGGCTTCACTGTGTTCAGCCGTAGGTCAGTATAGACGCAGACGAGGCAAGCAGCTTGGAACTGAGCTGCAAAGACAGTTCTTTCTTTACAGGGGTGGGGGTGTTGGACAATTTTAGGAGTGGCATCTCCAGGCTATGTAGACAAACTGGCTGCGTTGTTCTAGCTGCTCTATTCAGACTTGGGCTTCCTTCTCTCTTTACAAAGAAATCAGCTTGCCTCCCAGGCTTTGGAACATAGAATTGTCTTTAAGGTTACATTCATCCTTTGCAGCCAGCAGGTTGTGGCAATACTTGGCCCTGTAAAGTCTCCTGGCGGCATATATTGGTGAGCCGCCCCAACATTTTGCTGAATACTTGATTTCCAATGCTCTGCGCCCCACTCCCTCTGCAATTAGGGGCGTGAGAGAGGCAATTACAAACGCTTGGTATATTTAACTCAACCTTGGATATCTAGATAGAGTTCCACTAAATTGAGTCATGAGTAATGCCTTCCAACAGCCTTAGAGCCTTGAGAAAAGCACACAAATAAAAACTGCGTGTGTAGACTGTGGTCTTAAAACGTCAGAGGGAGGAGGAAAGCAGGGCGCTTTTGGTAACTGACGCCCCTGCTAGGCTGTGCAGACGGGCGCCATGGCCCTGAGCCAGGGAGCACGGCCCAAGCTGTGCAGCCCATGTTTCTGAAGGAGGGAGAAGAAAGAAGGACAAACTTTGGACAAGGTAACTAAGGGCACAGCAGGAAGGAAGTAAAATAGATTCTAAATAGGCAAGAGAAAGTGTGGGAGACCTTACATTGGTGAGTCAAAGTCTAAGAATTTCCCTAAAAGTTTGAGGATCCATTCGAAAGGGACTAAATATTAGGAAAAAGCCAAGGTGTGACAACCCGCTGAGGTTGGCAGACACGGAAACAGACTGCAGAGTGGGTGGGAGTCCCCAGCTTTGGAGGTGCTGAGCAGCAAGCTGTTGGGAAGACTGGACATCTTCGTGGTCCATGAGGGAAGCTACAAGGCCCACCCGGGTGTGCACAGGGTTCTGTGAGGGACTCCATGCCTTCCTACCACCTGTTGGACAGGCAGTGCCATGCATGGCTCTTCTCAGTACATCTAGTACCCGTGCAATTTAAGGCCTCAAAAGACCAAGATAGCAGACCCAAGATCCAGACGGCCAGGAGCCCCTCGTCCCACATGATGCCATGCAGAGAACACCGTGCTGGGAAAGGGCGGGATTCAAATTCCACCACTTGCTGTCTCTCCAACCAAGTGAGCATCAGGGGCCAGTTATTTTCTGTAGTGTTTATTGCAGGAACATAGAAATGATCCCTTTGGACCGGACCACCCATGCTTCTCAGGGGGTTTCCGTTGGGCAGCAGCTCCCCCGCCCACCAGGTCAAAGGTCAGGTGTGTCCCGGCTTCTTTATTGCCTTTTATGGCTCAGTCGTGAATCTGTCCAGAATTGTTTTTGATGTTTTTATATTTTCTGCCCATTGCACTTCTCCAGGGTTATGAGTTCCTTAAGTTTTATTCCTTGCTGTGTGACCCTGGGCTCCCCACCACGTCCAGGCATTGAGATCCTGTGGCTTGAGAGAAAATCCACACACAATGGGCCCTGAAAGGACGAGGGTCTCTGCTCTGCAGTGGAACTGAGCCAGCGTGTGAATGTCCATGACCCACCAGATGCCTGTGGCTTACCCAGGTCACAGGTGGTGATGTCAGCAGAGCTGACTCTGCTGGGCTTTGGGTTTCTGGAAACATGTCCTCCTCAGTGCTTGTTTAACCTCTTAGTCTTCTTTCCTAAGATGTCAGGAACATGCCTTGGTCTGTTTCATGTGCCCAGAAAGCACATTTGTTTTCCCCCATTCATTGGCAAAGAGCTGCCTTTCTCCAAACTCGACTGCATGCCATGTTGAGACCACCATCAGAAGTGAATGAGGTAAGCCTGTATGGAGCCCTCTGGGCATGGGCTGGGGGCGGATCCAGAGACACAGAGGTGAGCAAGACCCGGTGCCTGCCCCACAGATCGCACAGTCTGGAGGGAGACCATGCACAGCATTATAAAAGGCACATGCGGTGCCTCACACATATGCATGTAGGCCCGGTGCTTTGTGAGGCTGAGGCAGGAGGATGGCTGGAGGGCAGGAGTTACAGACCAGCCTGAGCAAGAGCGGACCCCATCTCTAGCAAAGATAGAGAGAGGTTAGTTAGCTAGGTGTGGTGGTGTGTGCCTATAGTTCCAGCTACTCAGAAGCTAAGGCAAGAGGAGTTCCTGAATCCAGAAGCTTGAATTTGCTGTGAGCTCTGATGATGCCACTGCATTTAGCCTTTAGCCCAGGTGACAGAGTGAGACTCTGTCTCAAAAACAAACAAAAAAACCCAAACCACACACACACACACACACACACACACACACACAAAACCATGTAAGGGCAATCACTTCAGAGGCTCCTGTGAAGCCCCTACAACAAATTGGAGGCCTAGAGAAGGCTTTCGGGAAGAAGTGATGCCTAAGCTGTTCTCAAAAGATAGGTGAGAGTAGAAAAAATGGAGGAAGCAGGTGTTTAAGCCAAAAGGATGGCACAAGCCAGGATAGGAAAGCCAGAGCAGCAGGTGTGCATGTGCATCTGTGCACACAGGTATGTGTGTGTAATTGGGTGGGAAGGGGCTAGAACACAAGCCCTTTGGTGGCTGGCATGTAAATTAAAAGGTAGAGACTGGGGGGAGGTATGGCTGGAAAAGCCTAGTCGAGACCCTGGTCAGTAGGGGGTCACCAGGGGATTGAGGCAAGAGGGTCATGGTCAGATCTACGTCCCATGCTCCCTAGAGGACAGCCAGCAAGGGGGCTACAGGGAGTGGCAGCAGCCCTGGGAGAAAGGACGGTGGCCTGATACAAGGCAAAGGTAGTTAAGATTTTTTAAAAGAAAGGACTGATTTAAGAAATATTTAGGAAGCACAATTGGTAAGATTTAGTCATTGGTTATCTGTGGATGGTAAAGGAGAAGTTGAGAATGACCCCGAGGTCATGTGCTTGGTTGTCTAGGTTGATGGTAAAGAGATTAAATGAGGAAATGCTTAGAGTTAAGAGTCATAACAACAGATACCACCAATTAAGCTTTTGATATAGACTGAGCACTATGCTGGGCCCTTAATACATTATGTCATTTATCCCTCACTGGGGCCCCGCAAGGTGTACTCTTTCCTCATTTTATACTGAGGAACCTGAAATTCAAAGACTTTCTTCTTAACTGCACCATGTCACTCCCTCTGTCCAGAGGCAGAGCTGCTCCTTCCCACTGGCCTGAGCTAAATACCAGGAGTAGGAGCCGCGGCCCAGTGGACCTGTGTGCAGCCAGCCTAAGGCTTGGGGAAAGGTGCGCCCCAGCATGTACCTTCCCACCCCGGATAACCCCCTGGAGCTGATGTTGGCAGAACAGGGCCAGCCACAGAGATGAAGGTGTCTGGTGCCACAGGCCTCCCAGGATCTGACCCCAGCATTCAGTGAGCATGTGGTCCCTCTATGTCCTGGGTGTCAGCAGAGGACCCCACAACCCTGTCACAGCCTGTGACTCTCCCCGCCTCCTCGGGTAGGTAGAGCTATGTGACTGGCAGTGTCCCGGCAGGCGGCTCAGGGAGCCCTGGGAGCCCCTCGGCGCACCCCAGCTGTGGCTCCCTCTGCAGCAGCTGCTTTGCACTGGGACCTGCAGCCTTCACCTATCCTGGTGGATGGAAACATGGTGGAGAGGGGAAGGCTGTGAGCGACCACTGCCCCCCTCTGCTCCCTGCTGCTCCTGCTGGGAAAGGTAGGGCACGCAGGGGCAGCCTCCTGCAGGAGGTGAAGCAAGGCCTGGCACACCTGGGCTCTAGCTCTGGCTTTGCTGCTAACAGAATAAGGTCACGCTCCTTTCCCCTCTCTCGGCATTGGTTGCTCTATTTATAAGATAAGGAAGTTGGACTTGTTAGTAAAAAAAAAAAAAAAAAGCCTCACATCTGTGGAGCTCTTTGCAGTTTCAGACTCAGCAACCCTGTGAACCAGGTAGGAAGGTGGTGTTTACAGGTGAGCACCTTAGGTAACTGTCCCCTTGGGTCCCAGGAAACCTTCTTTAACTCAGATACTGAGGTCCCTTCCTTCCAGCACACCCCCACTCTTAACAGGGGCAAATGAAGAATGATTTCTCCTACACATGCCCTCAGCTTCAGCCTGCAGAACATTTTGGAGAGATTTTGCAGCGAACAGAGGTTCTTTCAGTTCTCAAAGTCAAGGATTCTTGGGATTCAAGTCTTTCTTCTGTAGTGTCACCCAGTTGTCTATTGATGGGTGACCACATAATTCGTCAGCAGAGCTAGGATACTTCTGGGTGTGAGCTATTAATAACCACAGACAATAGGCATCAACTAGATTATCCTGGGCAGATGAGGACAAGCAGTCACTGTACATATCACCTACAGGCTGTTGTTCAGCCTTGCAGTTAGTGCCTGCCTCCGACTCTGCCTAAAAGAAATCAGACACAGACAAGCAGGCCCCCAAAGCCAGGGGACTGAGTTCTGGGCCTGGCCCAGTCCTTCCTTTGCTGTGTGGGAGTGAAGCCCAGGCCTGGAAACGCTGAACCACAGTCTCCTCCATCAAATGCAGGGTCTGTCCCAGATGTGGCTTCTGCTGCTCTCAACATCCACCCCCCTAACTCCTTTTGGGCCCTTCCTTCTGGTGAAGAAGAAAGTTCAGGGCAGGTCACTACCAAACAGCTGCTGATCCCACGTGTATAATGGCCACACTTTCTCTGCCTCTGCCACCACGTGGAGACAGGCCTCTCCACGCCTGGACAGGGGTGCTTATGTGTCATTCAGTGGCGGCTCCGGGCCAGCAAGGCCATCTTCCGGGAAGGAGCAGCGCGTGGCCCCTACCTGCTGCTCTCAAACACCTTTCTGTGCTCTGCTTGGCACAGCAATGTGACCCTGGCCACAGGCACTTTATAAAACATGGCCATGATGGATGGGTGCTGTGGCGGGAGCCTGTAGTCCCAGCTACTTGGGAGGCTGAGGCAAGAGAATTGGGCTCAAAAGCCCAAGAGTTTGAGGTTGCTGTGAGCTGTGACTGAACAGCACTCAAAGGGTAACATAGTGAGACTCTGTCTCAAAAGAAAAAAGCAAACAAACAAAAATCATGACCATGAGAAAAACCTCTTGCAAGATCATGATCCGGCCCTTTCTCTCCACTGGAAGACACAGGCCCAGGGAAGGGTCGTTACCACCCAGGCAGAAGCAACTAGTCAGCGGCAGGGCTGCAGCAAAACCCCTCTGCAGCCGCCCCCTCCGGCTCAGGTTGCCACTTTCTCCAACACAGCTCCACTCCCCCCACCTTGGGCCTCGGGGATTAGTCAACCTTTAGAAGTCTGTGCTTATTTATAAAGCTGCTGCTTCTCCTTCCAGCCTCTGAAAGCTACAGGCTTTAATTAAGGGAGCCTCACGGTGAGCCGCAGGACGGGAGAACAGGCTTGGGGGCTTCATTAAAGGACCAGCCACCCCTGCTGGTGCCTCTCCCTGCTGCTGCTTTAACATCCCAGTCTCTTCAGAACACAAGCACACACGCACATTCACACAGGCCTTATGGATGCACACATACACACTACACACACACATGCACACACATTTATACCCACATACACAATGTACATGTGCACACATATGCATTCACATACGGTCGCTACACACACATACACAGGACACAAAGGCAACACATGCATACACATGTGGACACGCACACACGTTAACATATTCACATTCATATATAAGCACCTAATGTAAACGTGCACATTCGCTCCTACATACACATCTAAGCACACATAAACACATGCACGTGCGTGTACACACACGTACTCTCCTCAGCTCATTTCCAGCAGTCTCCTGGCATCCGTCACAACAAACCTCTGGGAGCTCCATCCCCAGCCTCCCAGAGGCCCCCTATGGTCTGGCCAGAGAGAGGCGGGTAGGGCGTCTTCATTTCACCTTGCACACTCCTCTCCCCACAGTCCTCTCTACTTTTTTTTTTTTTGTTACACAATCCACTCCAGAAGGTTCTACATGCTTCGGCTCTAGTCATCCCCGTGCTCTCCCATTCATGTGGGGAGGTGAGTCAGGGAAGGCTAGGACCAGGACTGAGGGTGCATCAGGTTTGCCTGTACTCATTGCTAAATGCTCCACGCCAGTTTGGTCTGATTCAACTGCCAGTCCGCAGCCCTGAGTGACCAGAGTCAGAGCCCTGTCACTGTCTTGGATTGTGTTCTGGACATCGAGCAGACCCATGGCCTGCTCTGGCCTAGGAAGGGTGGTGCGGTTCTGAGCACAGCAACCCCGCCACTCCCAGGGCTCACCTGGCTCAAGGTTCCAAAGCCCTTTTCTTTCTGCCTGAGCTTCTGCCTCCGCTGTTCTGCTGCTGTTGCTCTGCTCTCTGCTCCATCCCTTGGGCCCACGAAAATTGAATTAATCATAACCTTAGTGTATACTAACAAGAACCCTTTTACATGTCCATATCCCACCCCCCAGTCCCTAGTAACCCCCCAATCATTCTGCTCTGTTCAATGTGTTCCTTTCGGTTTGCTTGTGTTCTTACAAAATGTATACTACTTTGTGTGCACAAATTTATTTTAGTTTGTGTTGAGATATAACATACATGCAATAAAGTATGCAGGATCCTAAGTGTACAACTCAGTGAAATTTATAGACACCAGAGGAAGGTACATCATTTCCAGCACTCCAGAAGGGCTCCCAGGCCCCTTCTTAGTCAAAACTAACCCAGAGATACTGCTGTGCTGTGTCCTATCAACACAGCTTCCTTTCTTAAATGTCATGTAAACGGATTTGCAGAGTATGCTGTCTTCACAGTCTGTTTTATCTGACTCTTTTCACTCATCATTATGTTCTTCTTTTAAAATCAGCATGTAGTATTGGGTTGTATGAACATTTGAATTGTTGGACTAATAGCTAAGACCTCAGATCGTTTCCAAGCTTTTGATTCTCACGAATAAAGCTACCATAAACATTTGTGTGCATGTCTTCTGGTGGCCATCTGAGTTTTTTTCTTTTGGCTACATACCCAAGGGCAGAACTGTGGGCCGCAGGGGGGGAGACGTTTCCCCCTCTCGAACCTGCTCGGTGTTGTGCCGTTTGACATGTCCTCCAGCAACATCTGTGAGTTCCAATGGATGTGCATCCTTGCCAACTCCAGAAATTGTTGATCTTTTGTTTTAGCCATTCTGGTGGGGGGGGGATGTCATGCTTTGAGTTTGCATTTCCCTGATAACTCAGGGTGCTGACTACATATGCTGTATATGTGTGTGTTGGCTATTTATACATGATCTTCTGTGAAACGCTTGATCAAGACTTTCTCTTTATACATTTTCATATGAGTCATTGATTGGATAAGAGAGAAATTCTTTCAATCTGTCGTTGGCCTTTTCACTCTGTTAAGGGTGTCTTTTGACACCAATGCAAATGTTTTAAATATTTTTATTAGTGATTTTTGTGTTTTGAGAATTTTTTGCCTAGCCTTGGGTATATATTCTTAATTCATAATGACATTGTGTTATAAATCTCATTCTGGTTTTTCCCTAACTGCTGTGCCTTCACTTTTCATCCTTGTTGCCACGTGTACATCTAACCTGCCATTATTCCACATAAGACTCCACAATGTGCACTCCCCACCACTCTGCCACTTGCTCCCAGGGATGGACACACAGGCCCCCTCATGCCGCTGCCCCCACACCATGACTGTCCTTTCCCTGTACACTCACTCTGGTATCACACTGCATGGTACTGCTGGGGTGGAGGGTGCTTGATCCAGGAAACCCATGGCTTTGTCCTTAAATTTGCTGACATGCAGATGGTTTGTATAGAAGCTCCAGCTCCCACCCTCTATGCTGACCCAGGATGAGCTAACCTTCACTTCTTTGTGTTCCTCTGGAGTATCTCTGCCTAAAGTCTGAACTTTCTTGTGTATGTACAAGAAAGCTGGAAGGAATGACCCCCAAACATCAACCAGTGCATTGCGGTCACCTGAGGGGACTGGGCCCCCACACATTAGAGACTTAGATTCAGTAGATCTGCGTGTAAGGCCTAAGAGGTTGTGTTAGAACATAGGCAGCTATCTTGTGACCATGGCAGCTGACTTGATGATAATCCAAAATACAGTAGAACCTCCACAGGTTCTGTAAGCTGACCACCTAAAGGACTGTAACAAACTGGCCAACACACAGAGGTGGTCAACATAAAGAACTAGGCCTATTGTACTGATACATACATGTGGTGCATGTCCAGTCTATGAAAATTAGGTCAGCTGAAGGAGGTCGTCCATGTAGGGAGAGGTGGTCAACTATGGAGGTTCTGCTATCCTCAGGGTGGCAGGGAAGAAATAAATGAAACTGAGTCCTGGTAACATCATTGGCCTGCTGCATTAACCAAGCCTGGAACCATTTACCTTTAGCCTTCTTATAAGTATTACATTGCTCTTACTATTCTGACCTGGCTTGGTGGCTGATACCTGTAATCCCTGCACTTGGGAGGCCGAGGCGGGTGGATTTCCTGAGCTCACAGGTTCAAGACCAGCCTGAGCCAGAACAAGACCTTGTCTCTAAAAATATCTGGGCATTGTGGTGGGCGCATATAGTCCCAGCTACTCAGGAGGCTGAGACTAGAGAATTGCTTAAGCCCAGGAGTTTGAGGTTACCGTGAGCTATGATGCCACGGCACTCTACCAAGTGTGACGAAGTAAGACTCTGTCTCAAAAAAATAAAATTGCTCTTACTATTTAAGTGGATTGAGAAGGGGTTTTCTGCTCCTTTCAGCCAGAAGCACTAGCTGGGTGTCCAGTCCACCTCCACACCCTCCGTTCCGGACACTTTTCTGATGGCTCTAAGTTCCCTAAAGGGTGGGGCCAGCAGGCCTGTGGTCTGCTCTCAGGATTTTGTGGATCTGCAGTGTTTGGGACATACTTGGGCTTACTGGCTGACTCCATCTGCTGTCATAGAAGCACCAGCAAAGGGCAAAGGGCAAAGGGCAAAGGCCCAGGCAGAGTTAGCTGCTCCCCCTGTCTGCCTCCTTGGGCTGGAATTTTCTTCTGTGTCTGCCTTCTCAGCAGCCTGTGAATTCTATCAGGGCAAGAAATTACCATCATGCTAAGAGGCTCTGGGTGCTCAGGGCCCTGCATAGCAATTTGCTGAGCATGGGCTGAAAAGAAGGGATAAGAGAAACTGAGAAATAAGGGGAGAACAGGAAGGGAGGCAATGAGAGGAACAGAAGGGCCCAGGGCCAGGGAATTGAGAGGGCTGGGGGGCTGCAGAGCACCGCGAAGGGAACCGAGGCTGTGAAGCAGAAGGGTGGAGACCCAAGGGACCCAGAGCCTGAGCTGCTGTGTGATTCTCACCAAGCCCATCTGGTCCCCCCTCCCCCACCTCTCTCTCTCTCTCTGAAATGAGCACGTGGTGTCAGCTTAGAGGGATGAACCTCCAGCTGAGTTTAGTTCTAGCTGTAGTGCCACAAATGCTTCGGGGATTCATCAGAACCAGCAAGTGCCATTTTGCTCCTCACCTACACCACTAATTTTGCAGCTCCAGGACAGCTATGATGTAGGCAGAGGAAGGGCTGCCCATGTGTCACCAGCCCCACCCCTAGGGTGCTGCTGCAGGTGGCCTCCCCAGGGATACCCAGCCTCCCCCAGCCTTGCGTGTCACAGAGGGCCCACCCGTGGACCATAGCTGCAGGTGTGATGATGACAGCAAAAGGAGAGGCATGGTAACCATAGGAGTTACGGACACTTCCCCAGGGCCGAGAGGTGCGCCAAGATGGTCACACACCCTTTCCACATGTGTCTTTCACTATTGTCTTCCTGGTTGCACCTTTGAGGGTGAGGGTCCCCTCTCCCTATCTCTGCAGTGCTGGCCACAAAGGTCAATAAATGTTTACTGAGTTGAAGTTACTCATCCCTGGACCCCCGCGCAGACGCTCTGATTGCAGAAAGCCCGGATCCTCCGGTGGCTCTTCCATTAACGGCACAGTGCTGAGGAGGTTCCTTCTCTCCGCATCTCCACCGTGTTTCTGAGAACTGAGGGCTGCACTCAGGTGTTTTGGCTCCCTTCGTTTGATGGCTCCTATGCTCACCTGCCACTTCTGTGACTGTAGCCCTGGGTGGAGTTGGGAGCATCTTCGGGAACATTAGCCCAACTGAGGCAAGGTGTGGGGCTGTCCCATGGGAGGAAGGCAGGCCAGCGGGACACGAGTCAACTAAGCAAGGCAAGGGGCCAGTCACAAAATGACGATGCCCCCAATTTAATTTCTTTACGGGAAACCTTTGCACCATTCACGTACTTTCCCCCCTCACAATGAAGCAGAGGAACTCCTCCTGGGGTTGATGGCATTCTTTTTAATCCCAAATCACTGCAGGTTGTAAGGCAATGCTCCCCCTACGGATTGCCTCAAGGAAGACCCAGCTGCAGCCCTGGGCTCCCAGCTGGCTCTGGCTGTCGCTGACTCTGGGTGTGTCCTTCACAGACTCTTGACTGGCCCTTTCTGGCCTTTCTGGCCTTTCTGGGACACTCAGAGCAGCAAATTCTGACCAAGCCGCCAGCTGGATCCAATATGCTTCCCAGAACCTGGCCCGGTTCTCTGAGGAAGCATCTGCCCCCGCAGGGCCAGCCCTCTGCACTCTTGTCACGCTGGGTGGCCTCCTCTAGCTGCTGTGGCCTCTAGGCCGTGGCCCGGCTGCTGCAGGCTGTGCATGGCTACTTTCATCCCCTGCCTCCAAAGCCTCACTCTAGCTGGCCTGGACTTGGGTGTTTGTAATGACAAGGCATAGCCAGAATAAAGGCCGAAAGATTCTAAATTTAAGTTCATATAAATTTTCGGATGCAGGCCATGGTGTGGCCTGCAGGACCTAGCCCACTGCAGCTGTAAATGCCTGGCCAGGTGCCCATTCTGGCGCTCCTGGTGCAGACACTTCACACATGCTGCCCCCACCTCCTCAGGGATCTGACCTTTCAGGCGGCAGAGGTACAAGTTTAAGGTGAGGTAGGAGCAGACAGGAAGGCTGCCGGGATTCCTGCTCCCCCCCCCCCAATTGTGGGCAGCCAGGGCTCTCTCAGGGAGTGGCGGCCTCTGCCACCCCTTGCCGCTCATCCTCAGTCACTGCACAGTCACTGCCTCTTGCCCGCCCGACAGGAGTGGAAATATGCAGGTGGAAGTGACTTGGAGACTTGACTTTAGCCACATTGACCCTGTTGTACCTTTGAGGGAGCTGCTTCCAGAGAGCAATGAGGTAGTTTCTAAAAGAAATCAATATAGTTTACACCTGTCCATATGGAGCGAGCACCCAGGAAACTCTACCTTTTGATGAAGTGATGGGAATGGCCAAGACCATTTTGCGGTGGCCTGCTGACCTCCCCCCCTCCTTGACAAGCCCTTTTACACTGTGCGTTACCTGGGCTCATCTTGGCAGGCAGTTTACATGTGTTTTAATATCTGGGTAATGTGCATTTATCTGTGCATGCTTCACACACATGCTTGGATTGGTCCCTCTCCTGGTATGTGCAGGCACATGTGGGTTTCCTGACTTCCGCCCTGCCCACTGAGCCCACTGTGTTTCCTGAGGTTGGCGCTTTGCTCATGGACTCAGATGTCTTGTATCTGCATAGAACATCATCAGTTTATATCCACCATCTTACTGATCCTTCACCCACTCTCTTGTACAGAGATGGCAAAATTAAGAGAGAAAAGGTCAAGGTCAACAGGAGATTAGTATCAGGGCAGGGACCAGAAACCAGATCTCCTGACTCCTAGGTGGGTGAGGCTTGTCCCACCACATCAGATTAATAAGGCCACAACAAAGCTCCCAGAGAGAATGGGGCCCTGGGCCCTGCAGCTGAATCCTTGTCTAGTCTCTGCCCTTTCTTACATGCCTTTGTTTTCTCCTCTAAAGAGGAAGGGGTGTGCCCTTTGTGAGCACCCCTTACAGGGTCCTTGGAATAAAGGTTTGCATACTGTTCCTTACACAGAAAATGTATATGTACATAATAACAAGAATGTTTTGGAGGGCCAGGCCCTGTGCTGAAGGCTTTGCCTCACTCACTGCTCACCAGAGCAAGGCAGGTAGAGTAGCCTACATAATATCCAGTCTTCTGCTCTTCCTTGGAAATACCATCCACCCCCAAGTAATAGATCATGATTTGTTAGGCCAGTTAGAAAAATTCTGTTCCTATCTTCCAGCTACCTTACAGCTCACAGGGATTGAGCCAATGGATCAGAAGCATAAATTGAGGCATAGCCCTTCTCCTATCCCCTTTTGTGAACTTGGGTGTGATGTACAGAATGGCAGCAGCTATTTTGGGACAATGAGGTGATATGCATGAGAATGGAAGCTAGCAGGCAGAGGAGGGAAGGGAAGTAAGGAGGAACACATGGGTCTCTGGGAGTGGGATGGAGCAGCCAAACCAAAATGAGCTATTGCGGAACTGACTGCTCTTGAAGAGGCCAAATGTGACTCCATTTTGTAAAAAAAAGAATTCATTTTGAAACCTAGCCCCGCTACAGGAAAAGACCAGGGTGACGCCCCTCCTGGGCAGGACCAATCAGCCCAGGTGGGGCCAGCCTATCAGGAAGTGGGCAGGAGTTTCTTCTTCCTAAATAGTTTCTAACGCAAACTCACCCTATGGACCCCCAACGTATCAGGTGGTGCTAAGTACCCCTAGATAACAGCTCAGCCAATGGCAACCCCCCCCCAACAAACGCCTGATAGAATTCCCCTATGCGCCTTCAAAACCCTTCCCCTGCGCCATTTTTGGGTGGCCCCTCCACAGCCACGCTGGGGAGTGGAGTGACCCAAGCATATGCTTGAATAAAGAAACTCCTTTGTTTTTACATGTGTGTTTGGTGGTCTCTCAGCGGCTATAGCAGTCCTAACACTCTGAGCTTCTTGCTCTGTTCTAACAAATCCCTATTTGTTCATTGGGTTTTCTGGCACTTAAGCTGAATACATTTCTGTCTGACACACACAGATAGTATCATCCCTATTTCACAGATAAGAAAAATGAGATGCCCTGGACAACAGAGTGAGAGACTGCACTGGGGCTCAGACCGGCTGGATGTAAATGATTTGTTAAGGAAATTATGCATATAAATAAGATTGCAAGGAGAACATTTATCAAGTTTCAAAGGCTAATTACAGATAAGTTTTGTCTTCATATTATTAGGGGTATCCAGCCTGCACCCTGCAGGCCACATGAACGTGGCCCAACATAAAAGCATAAATGTTTTGCGTTTTTGTGTGTGTGTGTGATTTTTTTTATTATTATTAAATCATAGTTGTGTACATTAATGCAATTATGGGGCACCATACACTGGTTTTATGGACTGTTTGACACATTTTTCATCACACTGGTTAACATAGCCTTCCTGGAATTTTCTTAGTTGTTTTGTTAAGATATTTACATTCTACATTTACTAAGTTTCACATATACCCTTGTAAGATGCATGCAGGTGTAATCCCACCTATCACCCTCCCTCTGCCCACCTCCCCCCTCCATCTCCTCTCTTTTCCCTTTCTCCCTATTCTTAGGCTATAACTGGGTTATAGCTTTCATGTGAAAGCCATAAATTAGTTTCATGGTAGGGCTGAGTACATTGGATACTTTTTCTTCCATTCTTGAGATACTTTACCAAGAAGAACATGTTCCAGCTCCATCCATGCAAACATAAAAGAGGTAAAGTCTCCATCTTTATTTAAGGCTGCATAATATTCCATGGTGTACATGTACCATAATTTATTAATCCATTCATGGATCGATGGGCACTTGGGCTTTTTCCATGACTTAGCAATTATGAATTGGGCTGCAATAAACATTCTGGTAAAAATATCTTTGTTATAATGTGATTTTTGGTCTTCCGGGTATATACCTAGTAGAGAAATTATAGGATTGAATGGCAGGTCTATTTTTAGATCTCTAAGTGTTCTCCAAACATCTTTCCAAAAGGAACGTATTAATTTGCATTCCCACCAGCAGTGTAGTGTTCCCTTTTCTCCACATCCACGCCGGCATCTCTGGTCTTGGGACTTTGTGATATGGGCTAATCTTACTGGAGTTAGATATCACAAAATGGTTTTGATTTGCATTTCTCTGATGATTAAGGATGATGAGCATTTTTTCCTATGTCTGTAGGCCGTGCGCCTGTCTTCTTCAGAGAACTCAAACATATAAGCAAGAAGAGAACAAGTGATCTCATCACAGGGTGGGCAAGGGACTTTAAGGCCTTGGGAATTTCAATGGTTCTATTTTCACCCTTGTTCTTAGCATTTCCCTAGCTTCCCCCAGAACAAAGAATTATTTAAGCAAAGCATCAGTGGTAGTCTTTGACCTAAAAGATGTTAAGGGGCAGAGTCCAAAGGGTCAGAGTTGGTTTGTTTGGGAGATAGGTATGCCTGTTTCTCCTGAATTGGTCATGTCAGGTAGAAATTAGCAGCATTGCGGGTACTTTTTAAAATCACTGGGTCCATCAAATGGAATTTGTTTATTAAAAAGAAGTGCTGAGAATATTCTACATGTTAATTATCTCCCTAGATTGAGAGAGAAAAAGAGAGAGCAAGCCAGTTACTCTGTTTATAAGGAAAACAGTACGGTAATGGTAATCAATGGCATGGACTTTGCTCTGTGTTCGAATGCTGGCTCTGATTCTTACCTTGAGCATGTCACGAATCTTCTCTGCCTCATCTGTGACATGGAGATGCTACTAGAGCTGACCTACTGACGGTAGATTTTTTTGTAAGGATTAATGTATTTGTTTATATAAAATTACCTAAAAGAGTCCAGGTATTTCTGTTATCATAATCATGATGTTATTATCATTATTATCACAGGACATCAGAGCTCCTCAGGAGTGTGGCTTCACACACACATATCCATGCATTCTTGATGCCAACGCTGTGTTCTCTGCTGAGGTTGCAAGAGTAAACAAAATAGAAAAGGTTTCTGTTTTCATGGAGCTTGGAATGTGTGGTGTATGGTGGAAGGATAGGGGTGGATTATAGACATGAAGCGAGTAACTTAAATGTGGAAAAATTGCAATACATCCCAGGAAGTGATGTAGGTGCTACGAAGGTGAACAGGAGAAGGGAAGGGCATGTGACCTAGTCCTGGAAGAAAGAGGGGTTCCCTGTGTATGAGACATTATATCTGATGTTTGAAGATCACTGGGAGTTAGATACCAAGGAGGGGACAGACCAGGGAGGGAAAGTGGCAAAGATGGGACTGAGACCAGAAGATGCAGGTCTTCGGCACAGGGCTGAGGGTTTTAAAGCTTTTTCTCAGGGTGATAGAAAGCTGCTTCATGTTTTCAAGCCACCCAGCTTGCATTTTGAAATGATCACACGGCTTCAATGGGCGAATGGACTGCAGGAGATGCAAGAGGAATTGTGTTGACACCATTAGGAGGCTGTTGCCAAATCCATGTGAGAAAGAGTGTTGGCCTCACTAAGGTGGTAGAGGGGAGATGGAAAGCAGTGGAGCAGACTGAGAGATACTGTACAAGGAGTGTCTACAGGGCTTGTTCTAAGTTGAGAACCCAAACATCTTCCTCTATCACGCATGCTCAGTTTCCTCACATAGTAAGGACTGGCGTGAACATTAAACGAGTGAACACAAAGAGTGAATGGAACGGGAAACCATTCTGCTAAGTGAAACATCACAAAAATGGAGAAACAAACACAGGTCCTCAATACCAAATTGAAAATAATCAACACTGAAGTGTACAAGTAGGAGTAAATCTCAATGAAAATCAAGCTGCGGGAGGGAAGAGGGAGGATCTATTCACACCTACTGTGCACATATCCAGGTGAAGGGCACACTCATAACTTTGACTCAATCTGTACAAAGTATGTAACTAAAACACGTGTATGCCCTGATATTCTGAGGGGAAAAAGAATAAGAATCTTCCCTGTGGCTTCTTGATTTTTATGAAGTCTTCTACTTCTTTCTCCCCAAATTAGAATGATTTTAAAGCTTAGGGAACCATTATACCCTTACAATAAAAAATACATAAACAAAACGGACCAGGTTTGGATATCAAAAAAAAAAAAATAAAAATAAAGGTTAGGGAGCTATCTCTGATAGAATGAAAAGAATAGTGCACTATGTTCAAATGTAAAATGATCTTTTATAGAAATGTGAGGTCAGTTCCACTCACAGCTAGGTCACTCATGATATGTTGCTTATGAACAGAAAAGTTCTTATACCTTGCTTTCCTCATATGCAGTATGTGCAAAATAATGCCCAGCCTGACAAGGCTGTTGTGAGAATTAAATGAGATGAAGAGAAGATGGGGCCTGTGCAAGTCTTGTTCATCTAAGCTGCATAGTTCTGCCAGCTTCTGGGCATACTGTAGAACTATTTTCCCTTGTGGTGGGGTCTGAGGATGTGACCAGTTCTGGCAAATAGGCATGTACTCACAGCATCCCAGAGGCTGGCAAAGTATAAGATGGTGGCTGTTCCATTTGCCTGTACCTATTAGCACAACCCCATTGCTGACCCCGCAGGGACATGTTCTCTGAGCAAGAAGTAAGTCCTTGTTGAGTTTAACAAATCTTGGGACATTTGTTATTACAGCAAAACCTAGCCAATCTTGAAAGGTACAAGAGATGAAAATCAAGTTGAATTTATGTGAAGGATGGATGTTGGCAGGAAAAGTATGTAAGAATTAAGAATTAGAGGTATCTGCAGAAAAAGTCTAAGAAGGTCAGACCAAGGCCTGCACATTCAACAGAAGTTAAAGAACAAGCAATATTCACCTCAGGCACACTAGTTCCTATCTCGGTAAATGGGGCCACCATCAATAGATGCTTAAGTTAGAAACCTGGAAAGCAGACGCCAAGGCCCTGTCCCTCACATCCTCATTCAGTCTGTTAAGATGTTTTTGTTGTTTTTCCAAAATAAGCTTTCTCTTGTTTTCCATCACCACTGCCATTGCCCTATCCAGGCCATTATGCTTTCTCAGCTGGATCTCCTAATTGGTCTTCCTGTATCCATCTTGGCTTCTTATAATCTGATCTTCATCCTGCAGCTGGAAAGTACATGTTGCAACACAAGTCTATTCCTGTCATACACTTACAGTGCAACCCAGCTCCAGTTTAAGACTTCAAAGAATTCTAAGTGCTTAATCAAAAAATTCCTCATTATGGCCCAGCATAGAAGGCCCTCTGAGCCTTCTGTGGGCTGGCCCTGCCCACCTGTCTACCTCCTTCTCACTAGGTCTGTTTGATCCCACATGGAGATGGTGCTCAGAGCCTTTGTGCTGCTCCATGTGGAATGCTTTTCCTTCTTTGTAGCTCCTTCCAGCTCCTTCTCATGCTTAAGGATTTCACTTACCGTATATACTTGAGTATAAGCCGACTTTCTTTGGCACAAAATTTGTGCCGAAAAACCCGAACTCGGCTTATACTCGGGCCATACCGGTTATTTGATGCAGTATGATGCACGCACCTAATCAAATGCACGTAGTCTCCAGTCATCTTCTGCCGTCTGCTTGAGGGGGCGGTGCTTCAGCTCAGTCCACAAGTCGGGGCTGAACTGAAGAGGTAGGCAGCTGAACTGAACTGTATTCCACTGAACTATTTAACCCACAACTATATAACCCACAGCTTGATTACCTGTTAAGCTACGATTTTCTGCACTTTATTTAAAGTTTTAAAGTTGTTGCTAGTTTACAGTTTTTCTTTAGCAATA
>CAUYPK010026094.1:0-21573 GCA_963574355.1 Loris lydekkerianus | reverse complement strand
CCCTCAGTAGAGTGCCGTGACGTCACAGGACTCACAGCAACCTCCAGCTCTTGGGCTTCCGTGATTCTCCTGCCTCAGCCTCCCGAGCAGCTGGGACTACAGGCGCCCGCCACAACGCCCAGCTATTTTTTGGTTGCAGTTTGGCAGGGTCTGGGTTTGAACCTGTCACCCTTGGTATACGGGGCCAGCGCCCTACTCACTGAGCCACAGGTGCCACCCAAAGGGAAGGATTTTAAGCTGTCTCTAGGCCTTATCCCCCCACCACTGAGAACTTGACTCCTGAATCTGTAGGGTGTCAATGCAACTGACCACACCACCTCAACTCCAGGTCAAGGGCCTCCCCTAGTTTGTGGACCTCCTGTTGCTCCCAAATTATACACAGTGGTCCATCTTGAGTGGCTGCCCCTGCCCTCTACTCCAGTGTAGACTCAGAACATAAGGATCACTTGAATGCTTTGGGGAACCTCCAGGGGTACCGTAAAGGCAACAGTAGCCACCACCTTGGCTCTTTGCATTTGTGGAAGAGGTCTGCCTCACATAGTCTGCTGCCTCAAGTCCAATTGTGGTCTACCTGGTGGAACCAGGACCTGTGGTGTGATCCCTCAGCACTGGCATGTGTCTCAGTCCTACAGTAGGGGACAAAAATAGAGCTGTCTCCAAGGATAAGCAGAAAGTCAACTGGTGGAAGAAAATGAAAGCATTCCATGTAGAAAGCAAAACAGAAGCAAAGGCCTGGAGATAGAAAAGCAGCAGGTTCAGTTTGCCAGGATTCCAGGAGACTAATGGAGTGTAAGGCTAGAACATGGTTAGGCTCTAATGCATGTTTTTCTTCCATTTGGGGGGCTCAAGTGCATTTGACCAATTCTGAAAAAGTCAACATTGTGCTGTGCTTATTCTGTGCAACTGTTGTAAATGCCTTATGAACCTATTAATGTATTTATTCTTGTGACAATGAGTTGGTTGTATTTTTCCATCCTCAAAGAGGAAAACTTAGATACAAGATTATGTAATTTGCCATGCAGATTATAAACTATGGAGCTAGGGTTTAAACTCAGTCTGGCTCCAAAGACTGAACATTACAATATTTTCTTTACTTTATTTATTTATTTTGAGACAGAGTTTCACTTTGTCACCCTTGGTAGAATGCCATGGCGTCATAGCTCACAGCAACTTCAAACTCATGGGCTTAAGCGATTCTCTTGCCTCAGCCTCCCAAATAGCTGGGACTTTAGGCACCTGCCACAAAGCCCGGCTATTTTTAGAGATGAGGTCTCACTCTGGCTCAGGCTGGTCTCGAACCTGTGAGCTCAGGCAATCCACCCACCTCAGCCTCCCAAGTGCTGGGATGACAGGCATGAGCCACCGCACCCAGCCCACAATTACATATTTTAAAAACTATAATTTTAGACCCTGCATCATGGTGGCTCATGCCTGTTATCCTAGCACTCCAGGGAGCTGAGACAGGTGAATTGCTGAGACCAGCCTGATCAAGAGTGAGACCCTGTCTCTACTAAAAATAGAAGAATTAGCCCAGCATTGTGGCAGGCACCTATAGTTCCAGCTACTGGGAAGGCTGAGACAAGAGGATCTCACCCTGACACCACTGCACTCTACCCAGGGCAACAGAGTCTGTCTCAAAAACAAACAAATAAACAAAAAAATAGGGGCCGGGCTCAGTGGCTCCTGCCTGTAATCCTAGCTATCAGGGAGACTGAGGCAGGTGGATAACCTGAGTTCAGGAGTTCGAGACGGGCCTGAGTAAGAGGGAGACCCCTATCTCTAAAAAAAAAAATTAGCCAGGCATTGTGGCAGGCACCTGTAGTCCCAGCTACTTGGGAGGCTGAGGCAAGAGAATCGCTTGAATCCAAGAGTCTGAGGTTGCTATGAGCTATGACTCTACAGCACTCAACTGAAGGCAACAAAGTGAGACTCTGTCTCAAAAAAATAGAAATAAAACATAAAAAATAAAACAAAAAAATAACTTTAGTTTTCTGAGACAGGCTTTTTCCTAGCTTTAGTTTTATGCAGACACACTCAACACTGTGCTATGTGAGAGTCATACATACATCTTGCAATCTTGCAAAGCAGTTATTATTTTTACCCAGATTTACAGAAGAGAAAATTTAGGTCTAGAAAGGGTAAATTCCAAGTTGGGCTTCTGACCTAGATTTTTTTCCTACAATTTATGATGTAACTATTCTGTCTTAAGGGTCTTCTTCAAACATAGTCATTCCAACACAATACCTTAAGGCTAGACTAGGCCGGAGGATTACAACGGAAGAGGGGCTGCAAGGCTGTGGGGGTTGGGGCTCCAAAGTTCTGGGACCCAGCAAGTTTGGAGTGTGAGCTGGGCAGTCCCACCCCTGTGCTCCGACGTAAGAACTGAACGTGCCTCGTAGTTGGGGCCTAGTCCCAGGCTGCACTGAAAGTCCCCGCAGCAATACCCTCGCCACCTCTTCTCTTGATTGCACCCCAACCCTGACTGTTATGAAGCAGAGATGTCCACCTTGGATTAAGAAGCAAGGTTCCCGGGCGTGGTGGCTCACGCCTGTAATCCTAGCACTCGGGGAGGCTGAGGCGGATAGATAACCTGAGTTCACAGGTTCGAGATCAGCATGAGCCACAGCGAGACCTTCTCTCTAAAAATAGCCGAGAGTTGTGGCAGGCGCTTGTAGTCCCACGTACTTGGGAGGCTGAGGCAAGAGGATCGCTTGAGCTCCAAAGTTTGAGGTTGCTGTGAGCTATGACGCCAAGGCACAATACCTAGAACGACAAACTGAGATTCTGTGTTAAAAAAAAAAAAGAAGAAGAGGGCTAAGCTGCTCTAACCGTCTACGGCATGTCACAGCGCGCTGGGGAGTCCGCTTTCCAGCTCTGCGGGTCTGACTCTACCACGATCACCCATGCCCAGAGCGCCCCTCTGGCCGGGAGAGTGTGGTCACGCAGGAGCCGGGCTCGCGCTTGCGCAGACCAAGGCGGGCGTGACGAAGGCGCGGGGGCGTGGCACAGGCTGAAGGGCAGAGGTGGGGCGGGGCCGGGACACAATGCGCCCCTGGTGGCGGGTTTGTTGACAGCCTGTCTTTCGTGGCCTCTAGATGCGGTTTCCACGGCGGCGTGAGGCAGAGTCCCAGGTAAGATCTGGGTGCAAGTGAAACGTGAAATCTGAGTCCCAGAAGGCAGTGGGGCTCCGGGAACTGGGAAGCGGGGTCTGGCCTTGAGCCTCGTGGTAGGCCTGGCCTGCCCCAGCCATCTCTGCCCGATTGGTCCCCTCGGATGCTCTACCACTTGCAAGCGCACTTCTTCCCCACGAACTGCGCTGGACTCTCACACCCCTCACTTCCCTTCTCTCAGCTGCTGATCCCAGTCTTCTCTGTCCTCAAGTCGCTGATATGCAGCTGTCTGTCCATGCCTGGGAGCTGCACATCTTGAAGTGACTGGTGTGGAGCCGGTGGCCTATACTGAGGTAAAGATAATAATGTAAGTAACCCTGCAAATCCCTACCCCAGTTTCTATTTGCTTGTCCTTTTTCAGTTTCCCCAGAGAACACTATTTTTTTTTTTTTTTTGAGACAGAGCCTCAAGCTGTCACCCTGGGTAGAGCGCTTTAGCATCACAGCTCACAGCAACCTCCAACTCCTGGGCTTAAGCGACTCTCCTGCCTCCACCTCCCAAGCAGCTGGGACTATGGGCGCCTGCCACAATGTCTGGCTATTTTTTGGTTGCATCCATCATCATTGTTTGGCGGCCCGGGTTGGATTCGAACCTGCCAGTTCAGGTGTATGTGGCTGGTGCCTTAGCTGCTTGAGCCACAGGTGCGGAGCCCAGAGAACACTCTTGACTCTCCCTTTTCTTCCTAGGTTCACATAGCCTCCCTCGAGGACCTCACTTTTGAAGATAAGGTCGTGCTTCTGGCAGGTTCCTCCCTACAGGATGAAGCCACCCTGGGTCAGTGTGGTATAGAGGCCTTGACCCTAGAAATGGTTGGCTGCATGCTGGGAAGTGAATAGGGAGCTACAGGGCCCCAAATTAGTACCCAGGGGCATTCTGTTACTCTTAGACATATTGTTTGACCTGCACAGTGTTTTACACTTTTTTGCTTTAATTCACAATATATAAATATCAGCTGATATTGTAAAATTCAATACCTGGCTCTGCTTCAAAAGTTGGGACTATCTGGTGATATTGGGCCTGTGTTCCCATATACCGGCAATGTGACTTAGCTGAATAGTGGCTACCTCCCTTTGGAGCAGCTCTACAGTTTGCTATGGCATCTGCACCCATCTCTTTAGCTCCTTAAAACCAATGTCAGTCACCATGTATCATCAGGCTCATGCTGTTGTTTTTCTTTTCTTTACTTTGCTTTTTTGAGACAGCATCTCACTATGTTGCCCTCAGTAGAGTGCTGTGATGTCCCAGCTCACAGCAACCTCAAACTCTTGGGCTTAAGTGATTCTCTTGCCTCAGCCTCCCAAGTAGCTGGGACTATAGGTGCCCACTACAACACTTGGCTATGTTTATCTTATGGTTAAGAAAAATGATCTCTCTTTTTTACCCATGTCTCTATCAAATGTGGGGAAACAAAAGATGGTCCAAGCTCATGGAATGTTTCAAGAAAAGTGGGAGTGAGATTGGCTGGGGGCCTGTGGCTCAAGCAGCTAAGGCGCTAGCCACATACACCTGAGCTGGCGGGTTTGAATCTAGCCACAGCCCGCCAAACAACAATGACGGCTGCAACCAAAAAATAGCTGGGCATTGTGGCAGGCTCCTGTTGTCCCAGCTACTTGGGAGGCAGAGGAAGGAGACTCGCTTGAGCCCAGGAGTTGGAGGTTGCTGTGAGCTGTGATGCCAAGCACTCTACCCAGCTTGACAGCTCGAGGCTCTGTCTCAAAAAAAAAAAAAAAAAAAAGTGGGAGTGAGTGTATTTCTTTGCAGAAGTAAAGAAATATGCAACCAAACTTTGTGTCAAAAAAATACAACTTAAGATGCCATTATGAAGCAAACCATAGTAAGAATTTTGGGCTCAGTGCCTGTGGCTCAAGCAGCTAAAGCTCCAGCCACATACATCTGAGCTGGCCGGTTTAAATCCAGCCCGGCCACCAAACAACAGCTGCAACCAAAAAACAGCCGGGCGTTGTGGCAGGCACCTGAAGTCCCAGCTACTTGGGAGTCGGAGGCAGGAGAATCAATCGCTTGAGCCCGGGAGTTGGCGTTGCTATGAGTTGTGATGCCACAGTACTCTACCCAGGGCCACAGCTTGAGGCTCTGTCTCAAAAACAAACAAACAAACAAACAAACAAACACTGTCTATTGAGTACAGCACAAATCCTGTATCCTGAACAGACAGAAACATTTGCAAACACAAGACTAACTGGAAACAGTTACTCAGCAAAGTAAAGATATGGCTGAGAACTTACAGGATAAATTGTGAGGAGAAATGAAATCATTTGTGACATTTTCCATTGCAGTTGATGAGAGCACATATATAAATAATACAAGTCCACTAGGCCAGATGGCTCACGCCTATAAACCTTGCACTTTAGGAAGCTGAGGTGGGTGGATTGTTTGAACTCATGAGTTCCAGACCAGCCTGAGCAAGAGTGACACCCCGTCTCTACAAAAAATAGAAAAATTGAGGTAAGAGGATTGCTTGAGCCCAATAGTTGGCAGTTGCTGTGAGCTATGACGCCATGGCACTCTACCCAGGGCGACAGCTTGAGACTCTGTTTCAGAAAAAAGGATCAAACTTTTTCCAAATTAAGAAACTCCATCCTGAGCTCGGCACTCGTAGCACAGTGGTTATGGCGTCAGCCACATACGCAGAGGGTGGCGGGTTCGAGCCCGGCCCAGGCCTGCTAAATGACAATGACAACTAGAACAAAAAATAGCAGGGCATTGTGGCAGGTGCCTGTAGTCCCAGCTACTTGGGAGGCTGAAGCAAGAGAATTGCTTAAGCCCAAGAATTTGAGGTTGCTGTGAGCTGTGACGTCACAGCACTCTACCAAGGGCAACATAGTGAGACTCTGTCTCAAAAAAAAAAAAAAAGAAAGAAAGAAAGAAAAAGAAACTTCATCCTGAAACAAAGCTCCAGAATAAGTTATATTAATACAAAGTTGCCACCACCAAAAATTCACAATATCTGGAATCCAATGAAAAAAGTTACCAGACAAAAAATATTCCACAGAAACAGTAAACTAGATAGTTAATTAAGTAATGTTTAAATAGATAATAGATCCTTTTTTAGAGATGAAATGAACCTAAGGAAAAAAGGATTATCTTTTCTATAAGTTTGTAAATATGCACTACTACAAAAAAGGTTAAAATGCTTTATTTTTCTGTGTTATACCCTCTTCTTACCACATACTCACTTGTTTCGACTGCTTGATTATATGTCCATCGCTTGAGCTCAGGAGTTCAAAGCTGCAGTGCACGTGTGATGCCTGTGAATAGTTACTATACTCCGGCTAGAGCAACATAGCAAGACTCTGTCTCTAAAAAAAATAATAAACAAAGAAATAAGTAATGCGATTCTACATATCAGTTGGATTATTTTGACTTTTGTTTCAAGCTTTATTTTGATTCATAATGCCTTCTTTACATACTGGTTGTTTGGTCTGTTGATAAATGATAAAGTTGCATCATTGTCACTCATGAACACTTTCTGGGTCTGGTATGTTAATAAATGATAAAGTTTGTGTGACACGTGAACATTTTCCCAGTGTGTCTGGCAGTATCTCTGGGGAGTTTTACAACCTCAAGTACAGCTGGCCTCTCCTCAGACATCCCCAGGGCCAAATGGCCACTTCTCTTCTGGGGGTATCCAACCTGTAGCCTGCTGTCTGCGTGCAGAGTATGTGAGGACTGTTTTGCTTATGTGTGGTAGATGTTGCTAAAATTATGCACCAACCTTATTTTTTGTTAGTGTTTGCCTATTTTATGTCTTGCCCAAGACAATTCTTCTTCCAATGTGTAGCACAGAAGAAAACAGGTTGAACACACCCCTGGTAGCGGTGTTGAAGTGACAAGTGACTGAATTGACATTTATTCATAGAAACTTGAAAAGGCAAAAACAACTATTTAAGAAAAACTTTTTAAAAAACTAAATAAAGAGTAGTAAGGAATAAATCCTATTGCCTTACCTTAAAGAAAAAGAATGACCAGGAATACAAAGATGGAAAAACCAATTAATCAAAACTAACCCAGAGGTGACACGGATGATATAATTAGTAAACAAGGACCTTAACACAGGTATCATAGCTGTATTTCATATGTTTATGAAACTCCAGAAAAAATTGAACATGTCAGAGATATGAGGCCAGGTGTGGTGGCTCACCTCTGTAATCCCAGCACTTTGAGAGGCCAAGGAAGGAGGATCACTTGAGACCAGGAGTTTGAAACCAGCTTGGGCAATGTAGTAAGATACCCACCACCACCCCCAAAAAAGTTACAAAATGAGGCAGGTATGGTGGCACATGCCTGTACTCCTAACTACTCAGGAGACCAAGGCAGGAGGATCGCTTGAGCCCCATGAGTTTGAGGTTAGGGTTTTGCTATGTTGCCCAGGCTGGTCTTGAACTCTTGATCCCCCACATAGGCCGCACAACTTGCTGGGATTACAGGTGTAGGCCACCATACCCAGCTGCTTTGGCTTTGACATAGGCCTTTCCCTTCCAGTTTAGTAGTTATCTGATGAATCTAGCATTGGAATAACTTTGAAATACCTCAAGGGACTTCTTTCCAAGCATTTCCTGTTTATTATATACAATTCAAACTACTTAGTTCAAGAGGCATGAGGAGGCCTGTCTGAGAATGAAGACAAGCCAGAGGGTAGTACCGTACAGTCACATCTCACAGCAACCTCCAACTTTTGGGGCTTAAACAATTCTCTTGTCTCAGCCTCCCAAGTAGCTGGGTCTATAGGCGCCCACCACAACACCTGGCTATTTTTTTGTTGTTGTTGTAGTTGTCTTTGTTGTTTGGCAGGCCTGGACCCCATTCAAACCCACCAGCTCCGGGGCATGTGGCCAGCGCCCTAACCACTGAGCTACAGGCACTGAGCCACCTCTGGATTTTCTAGTTACATGATACAATAAATACTCCTTCTTGCTTAGGTTCTTTTGGTGTGAGGTGGGGGTTTCATGTGAGGGCTGGTAGACCTAGACTAGACCTAGTGCACTAACACTGACATTCTTAGCTGTGTGAGTCTGAGCAAGATAATAAAGGACTTTGGGCATAATTCTTGAGGGGAAAGGAACAAGACCAGCTGCAGACCTGACCAAATTCTGAGGGGCGGGAAATCTAGATTCCACCCCGGCTTCTTTCTCTTCCTCTCTCAGGGACTCTGAACCAGGCTGGCAGTCCCAGGATCTGTGTTCCATCCTGCCAGGCATTCTGTGCTGCCAGCCCAGCTTTGGAGGGGCTGAAGGGGTGCAAGTCCTGCCTCTGTCCGGAGCAAGTGTCATCTTCCCCCAGTGCCCAGCTGCCCCAGTGCACCAGCTCCTTAGGGGGCAGTGTGTGCTGCTCAAAGTGACTGCCTGGGTCAGATCTGGGACTTGAGTGACTCAGGACAAATTGTTCCCTGCTTCTAGATATCCATTTGCCAACTTATCAGATGGGAGAGAGAGATGGAGGAGGCCGAGCCAACTCCCCTGTAAGCTGCAGAGTCCTTGGACTCCCTCTCTGCAGTGGTCAGTGTGCTGGCTGGGGAGCATGGTTGCAGCAGGAGGATTTGCCATTCCTGTACCAAGCACCAACGACAGTGTTTTGTAAAGGCCCAGACTTGCCCTTCATGCAGCACAGAGGAGCGCCTACATGGCCTCCACCCTGAGGGGTAAGGAAGGTCAACAGCTGAACCCTTTCTGTTTCCTGGAGCTGGTACTCAGGCCACAGTCTGGCTATGGCCACTAGCCTAGCTCTCCATAAGGCTCAGGCCAGTACACCAGCCCCACGCTCCTCTCTGTGAACCTTCAGTCTCACCATGACAGGGTTCTGCCATTTAGAAATGATGAGCTACCTCCACACCAAGTCCGTGCCTGGAATATTCAGCGCAACTTATCTATGAAGTCATCCTTCCAGGCTTAATTAAATTCCCACCCCCTCTAGGAAGCCACCCCACGTTCATGACTGCCTGACGCAGGTTCCCAACGCAGTGGGTTCCTCAGCTACAGCATTTTTTACAGTCCATAATGCATCACAGCTATTTATATATGTGCTTAACTCCCAAAAAAGGAAGTACTATAAATATGCTCATAACGGTAGAGAAGAAGCCTGAGACTGGGTGCAGAGATTCACACCTGTAATCCTAGCTCGCTGGGAGGCTGACATAGATGGATCGTCTGAGCTCATGAGTTTGAGACCAGCCTGAGCAAAAGCCAGACCCTGCCTCTAAAAATAGCCTGTAATCCCAGCTACTTGGGAGGCTGAAGCATGACACCTACCTTCCTCTTTTTAAGCATGAGAACACAAACTGTAAAGTACCTAAGAATAAATCTAAGAAATGTGTCAGACTTGCTAACTTTCTACATTAAAAGAATTTATTTTAAAATAACTTTGGGCTCGGAGCCTATAACTCAGCAGCTAGGGCACTGGCCATATTCACCTGGGCTGGCGGGTTCAAACCCGGCCCAGGCCTGCCAAACAACTACAACAAGAAAATAGCTGGACGTGTGGCAGGCATCTCTAGTCCCAGCTACTTGGGAGGCTGAAGCAAGAGAATCACTTGAGTCCAAGAGTTTGAGATTGCTGTAAGCTGTGACACCATGGTACTCTACCCAAGGCGAGACCCTGTCTCAAAAACAAACAAACAAAAAAACCTTTATATTTACAACCTTGTAATGTTAATAAATTGTATAAACCATAAAATGTGTGAAGCAAAAGTGAAAGTTCTCACACATACACACTGCTCAAAGCAATAGCACTGTTTTTCCAGTCCTTTCATAATGATATTTCCATCAACAACAGACTCCCATATATGACAGCCATTAAGATTATAAAATTGTAAGGCTCACACCTGTAATCCTAGCACTCTGGGAGGCTGAGGCAAGTAGATTGCCTAAACTCACGAGTTTGAGACCAGCCTGAGCCAGAGCAGGACCTCATCTCTAAATAGCCACGCATTGTGGTGGGCACCTGCTACTCAGGAGGCTGAGACAAAAAAATCACTTGATCCCAACAGTTTGAGGTTGTTGTGAGCTGTGACGCCTCAGCACTCTACTAAGGGTAACAAAGTGAGACTCTGTCTCAAAACGAAACAAGAAAAAAAGATTATATGGCTCAGCGCCTGTGGCTCAAGCAGCTAAGGCACCAGCCACATACACCTGAGCTGGCGGGTTCGAATCCAGCCTGGGCCCGCCAAACAGCAATGATGGCTGCAACCAAAAAATAGCAGGGTATTGTGGTGGGCGCCTGTAGTCCCAGCTACATGGGAGGCAGAGGCAGGAGACTTGCTTGAGCCCAGAAGTTGGAGGTTGTTGTGAGCTGTGATACCACCGCACTCGACCCAGGGTGACAGCTTGAGGCTCTGTCTCAGACAAAAGAAGATTATAAAACAATTTATTAAAAAAATAAAATTGGGTGGCATCTGTGGCTCAAAGGAGTAGGGCGCTGGCCCCATATGCTGGAGGTGGCAGGTTCAAGCCCAGCCCCGGCCAAAAGCTGCAAAAAAATATAAATAAATAAAATAAAATAGTATTTTTACTGTACCTTATCTATGCTTATATATACAAATACTCAGCATGGCATTACAACTGCCTACAGTGTTCAGTATAGTAACATTAACAGCACAGTACAAGTTTGTAGCATAAGAGTAATAGGCTAGACCAAATAGCCTAGGTATGAAGTAGGCTATACCATCTAGGATTGTGTAAGTAAATTCTATGTGTGTTCACACAATGATGAGATCGCATGACTGTTTATCATTATGGAGTGTATATGGGGTCGGACAATTAAGTTTGAGAACCTATCCTAGAAAAAGTGTCACATGTACCTCATTATTGAATAATACTATAGCCCTTGGCCATTTGGTGACGGTAGTGATATTCAGCAATGACGTATGTAGCAGTTTTTCTAGAATGGAGTTCTCAAACTTAATTGTCCTACCTCATATGTGTGTGTGTGTATCAGAAACATAATAGTAGTCAACTTTAGGACAACCTAGGATAGGAATTGATGGTCTAAGGACTTCACTGTTTGAGTTTTACAAGAAAGTATCTCACTACTTGGGTATTATTAAACAAATAAGACAATAATCAGAAGGCACAGGATGGAGCTGGGAAGCCCAAGGCAAGAGAGTCAGTGTTTCAGGTGAGCCCATGTCTCCTACAACAAAACTTAATTGGCTCTGGCTGCTGAGTCCTACTGGATATCTTCGGACCACAGTCTCCAATTGTGTTACAGGTTATAATTTTCAAAGTTAAAAACAAGATTCTCGGGGCGCCAGCCCCATATGCCGGAGGTGGCAGGTTCAAACCCAGCCCTGGCCAAAAACTTAAAAAGAAAAAAACCCCAAAAAGCAAGATTCTCTTTTTTTTTTTTTGAGACAGAGCCTCAAGCTGTCGCCCTGGGTAGAGTGCCATGGCATTACAGCTCACAGCAACCTCCAACTCCTGGGCTAAAGTGAGTCTCCTGTTTCTGCCTCCCAAGTAGCTGGGACTACAGGTGCCCGCCACAAGCCCGGCTATTTTTTTTGGTTGCAGCCATGATTGTTGTTTGATGGGCCCAGGCTGGATTTGAACCTCCCAGCTCAAGTGTATGTGGCTGGCGCCTTAGCCGCTTGAGCCACAGGCGCCGAGCTGAGATTCTCCTTAATGTAGAGCATATGTCAACGATTACATGTCTCTGACATACATGTCTTTTTTCTTTTTTTTTTTTTTGAGACAGAGTTTCACTTTGTCACCCTTAGTAGAGTACTGTAACGTCACAGCTCACAGCAACATCAAACTCTTGGGCTCAAGCAATTCTCTTGCCTCAGCCTCCCAAGTAGCTGGGACTACAGGCACCCGCCACAAAAATGCCCAGCTATTTTTAGAGACAGGGTCTTGCTTTGGCTAAGACTGGTCATGAACCTGTGAGCTCACCTGCCTCCACCTCCTAAGTGCTGGGATTACAAGCGTGAGCCACTACACCTGGCCCTCTGACATACATGTCAAAGATTACATGTCTTCATGTGTTAAGGGGGGTACTATCATGGGGAAAAGCCAGTTCAAGGAGAACTGAAGAGACTGAAGTATTTGGAGGCACTGGAAAAAGTGCTGGAATTAGATCACTGGCTACTTTACATGGGAAAGTAGCTAATGTTCTGCCAGGTGTTAAACCCATTGCCTTGGGTCATCCTCCCCACCTGATCAATCTACTAATCACAGAGCCCAGCCTCATCACCTAGAGAGGTGCTATCCCTAAAGTCCTAAAGACCATCCTTTAGCTAACCTGTTGGGACTGGCAGTCATCATTTTACTTTTTCGAAGTTTGTGTTTTGTTTTAAATAGAAGAGTGTTACTTTACCCCTTTCCAATAGCTTCTCTGCTGTCCCCAATGATTCTCAACAAACCCAAGCTTTCTCATAGTTTCTGGTCAGAGCTAGACCACCAGAGGATGAACGCATAGTGGCACTGAGTCTGACACGAATTAGGACCCTTGTCTTGAGACCTAAGCTGGGTCCCCAAAAGCAAGAACAATAGTTTTCTCCCTAAAGTCAGGGAGTAGGAAGGGTGGGCCTCACACTAAAGTCTTAAAGGAGATCCCTGGAGTTCCCCCAGATTTGGGAGGTGGGGAGTTCTGGGATGAGTGAGGGGTACCAGGAGGGGCTGGAGTAGAGATCAGTCAAGTCCTGAAGGGCCTGGTCTGGGTTTATTCTGAAAGGCCCAAGAAAGGAGAGGAGCAAAGTTTGCTTTATCAACAGCTTCCTGAAAGCACAGATGTGTGGGCTCAAGGGAAAAGTGGAGATATGGTGGAGAGAGAATTCGAGAGGCCCAGGCCTGGGGAGGTGGATATCACTGTGCCAGAAGTGGAGAGGGCAGAATTAGCAGGAGTTGGGGCCCCTGACAGGGAGCATCAGGGCGAGGAAGAGAGGAAATCTGCGTTCACCCTGCCTCACCCAGATTCCTGGGGTCGCTCCCACCCCCAAGGCCTTTTCTCCACCCTGTGGCTCCTCCCTGCTAAGTGTGCCAGCGCAGATCCCCATCTGTCTCTGGAATCAAGACCACAATACCCTCCCCCCAGCCATAGACCAAACTAGGCCACGTAGGCAGGAAAGCAGGGCTCAAATCCCAAAGGCGACCCAGACTAGAAGATCCCCCAGGGTTGGAACCGCACGCACACAAGCCCCTGCCAACTCTCTCAGCCTTCACAGGCGCTACTCTGGTCCTGTGGCACTGGCAGGGCAGTGGACTCGGCTGGGCTGCGGGAGGCGGGAGCGGGCGCAGAGAGGGGATGCAGCGGGTTAGCCTAAGGGGGTGGGGCTCCCCCCAGCTCGGGCCGGTGTTTACCCGCACAGTCACGTGAGGCGCCAAGGGGCTGAGTCATCCGGAAGCACCAGACAGCTGCAAAGCCAGGACAGGGACGCCCTGCCAGGGTCTACCGCCTGGATGCCTGGCGGGAGTGGGAGGTGTTGCCAGAGGGGGATGGTTCTGGTTCGGCTGCCTGTCGCTCACTGTCAGCCAATACGCACAAAAGGGGATAGGTCCCCAAAACTTTATTTGTTAAAAGGCCAGAATTCTGGGGAACAGCGAGAGTAGCCTTTCCAGGACTGTTCTGATCTTTCATTTCCAACATTACAGTTTTATACACTTAAATTCAAAGCGAAGACCGTGTTAATCCTTATCTTAAACAATAATATTAATAGCTAGAACCCAAGACCCATAGTAAATAATAATTAGTATAAGGGGGGGAAGGGTGCGGGCGTGGCTCATGCCTGTAATCTTAGCACTCTGGGAAGGCTGGTGGATTGCCTGAGCTCACGGGTTCAATAACAGTCTGAGCCAGAGTGAGACCTCGTCTCTAAAAATAGTCGGGCATTGTGGTGGGCTCCTATAATCCCAGCTACCAGGGAGACTGAGGCAAGAGAATTGCTTGAGCCCAAGAGGTGGAGGTTGCTGTGAACTATGACACTATGGTACTCTACCAGGGCAACAGCTTGAGACTCTGTCTCCACAAACAAACAAACAACAAAACCCATGGGGCAGTGCCTGTGGCTCAGTGAGTAGGGCACTGGCCCCATATACCCAGGGTTTGAACACAGCCCAGGCCAAACTGCAACAACAACAAAAATAGCCTGACATTGTGGCGGATGCTTGTAGTCCCAGCTAATTGGGAGGCTGAGGCAACAGAATTGCCTAAGCCCAAAAGTTTGAGGTTGCTGTGAGTTGTGATGCCACAGCACTCTACCGAGGGTGACAAAGTGAGACTCTGTCTCTAAAAAAAACCCCCAAAACAAAAGTTAAATCTCCTAAATCAACCCACCTAAACTACTGAAGACAGGCACTTCAGGGTGGGCACTAAATTTACAAAACAGTAAGAAAGGGAAGGAGAGGGTGAAGGTCAGACAAGACCTAAACCGACCAGCCCAGCTGTGTCAAATTCGTCCTAGCCTGACAGAGTCTATTTTAATTCTCACTATTTGTGCTGTGAGAGGAACCAAGGAGCTTGATCGATGGACCCTCTTCTGGATTCCTGTCTCAGACAAAGTGTGGGCCTAGGAGAGCCTAAATCCCTTTGGTCCTAGGATGGTGTCCATCAGGGCATTTGAAGATAACCTATAGTAATCTAGAGTGGGGGATCAGGTCTGAATAAAGCAATCCGCGTTCACTGAGTTGGTCTGAACTCCTTGGAAATCCAGGCCGGACAACAACAACAAAACCCAAGACCCATAGTAAATAATAGTAGAGGAACCAAGGAGCCCCCTCTCCAAGATCTCTGCCCTGGCCTTACAGATTGGGAAATCCTAGGCGTTCCAGGTGGGGGAGGGGAGCCTGCAGGGCAGAAAGGGGCTCCAGAAAGAGCAACCCCTGGGCCATCAGAACAGACTCCCATTGCCCATGAGAAAATGCAGACCCAGAGGAGACTCATAGCTAGGGTACAGAAGGGATGGAGGATCATTAGGAGTAACTGGTGGGGGAAAAGTCCCAGATTTGGGGGTGGGAGGAGAGGAGCAGCTTGGAAGGCGCACTGGGAGGGAGACCTAGGGTCAAGCGTCCCATAGGTGGAGAAGGGGGAATGTGAGGTCCTCTGGAAAGGTTGGTTGTGCTCTCCGACCTCCAGGGTCCTGCCTGCACACAGTAGTGCAAGGCCAGCTCCTTCCCTGGCCTTCAACTCATTCACCTGCCAATGTGCTCAACTGCCCCTGCCCTCCCTTCTCCACTCTGCACCTTCCCTTCCCTTCCTGCTCTGACAGGGGTGCTCTTATGTGCCTCTGTGCCTTTACACTTGCTGTTCTCTTTACTTGGAATGCCCTGTCCCACACAACCAGGTAAATTTCTGGGCCTCCAGTACCCAGTCCCAGAGCAGTCTTTTCTGGAAAGTCTCTTGGGAAGTGTCTACCAGCTCCACTCTGGGCCTTACTGTGGGTGAACCCTTGGAACTTCAGTCTAAGGGCTGGGAGGCTTATAGTCTTTGGACAGGTCCCTTGAGCCTGTGGGAATAAAGTGGCCGAGGTCTGCCAGGAGGAAGATTGCCTTGACAGGGATGGGGTCAGAGGGAAGATGTAGTGCCCACTGGGCTGGAGTTCCAAGCTATGACTGAGGGGGTAAATGTGCCCTTTTCCTCCTCTCTTCCCTCCCAAGTTGCAGGGGACTCATGAGCTCTAACTGTAGCCCCCATAGTTGCCTCAATCTCCTGGGAGCCAGAGCATTGCCAAGGCTGCTCACAGCTGCATCGGCTTCAGCCACACCCCTGATGCTAGTTTTTCCAGCCTGAGCTGGGCGACCGGAAGGCCCCGGGCCGGGCCTTTGCAGGTCTGGGGGTTCTGGAGACCAGCAGCTACAGAGGGCTGTGAGGTCTGGATTTCCAAGGAGTTCAGACCAGCTCAGTGAACGTGGATTGCTTTGTTCAGACCTGATCCCCCACTCTAGGTTACTATAGGTTATCTTCAAATGCCCTGATGGACACCATCCTAGGACCAAAGGGATTTAGGCTCTCCTAGGCCCACACTTCGTCTGAGACAGGAATCCAGAAGAGGGTCCATCGATCAGGCTCCTTGGTTCCTCTCACTATCCATTACTATAAAGGAAGTTCTTAGGGCGGCTCCTGTGGCTGAAAGGAGTAGGGTGCTGGCCCCATAGGCCAGAGGTGGCAGGTTCAAACCCAGCCCTGACCAGAAACTGCAAAAAAAAAAGGAACTCAAATTGGATCAAGCCTCTAGATCTAATCATCTGTCTTCAGGAAATGTAGAAAAGACAGAATATGTTATGTTACACCACAGGGATATGATCAGCAAAATTTTGAATGTGGAAAATTCCCAGAGCAAACAACCCCGACTCTTTAGCAGATAAATTATAGGAGAAAAAAATGGTGAGGAAGGAAACCTACAGAATGAAATAGAGTCTTTTTTATTTTTGTAATAGAGTCTGAAGAGACATATAAATCAAAGGAAACATGTGTTTAGATCCTGACTGAAAAAACCAACTATAAAAAAAAATTGAGGAAAACTGTATATTTAAAGATTAATATTAAAGAATTTGTAAATTTTTTTAGTTGTGAAGATGCTAATATGGTTGTTTCTTGGCCAGATGCGGTGGCTCATGCCTGTATTCCTAGCACTCTAGGAAGTCAAGGTGGGTGGATTGACTGAGCTCAGGAATTCGAGACTCCATCTCTACTAAACTACTCTACTAAAAATAGAAAACTAGCCAGGTGTTGTTGACAGGCACCTGTGGTCCCAGCTGCTTGGGAGGTGAGGCAAGTGGATCTTTTGAGCCCAAGAGTTTGAGGTTGCTGTGAGCTATGACACCTACCCAGGTGACAGAGAGAGACTCTGTCTCAAAAATTGTTTAAATTGGCCAGAAGCGGTGGCTCTGTAATCCTAGCACTCTTGGAGGCCTAGGCAGCTGTAGATTGTTTGAGACCAGTCTGAGCCAGAGTGAGACCTATCTCTAAAAATAGCCACGTGTTGTCGTGGGCACCTTTAGTCCTAGCTACTTGGGAGGGTGGGGCAAGAGAATTGCTTGAGCCCAAGAGGTGGAGGTTGCTATGAGCTATGATACCATGGCATTCTACCAAGGGTGACAAAGTGAGACTCTGTCTCAAAAATAATAATAATAATAATAATAAATCAAAAATTATAATAATAAAAAAAGTAAAATCAGAATCAAAATATTTTTGTCTGGGTGCAGTGGTGCATGCTTATAATTCTAGCATTTTGGGAAGCCGAGGTGAGAGTATTCTTTGAACCCAGGAGTTTGAGACTAGCCTGGGCAACATAGTGAGACCTTGTCTCTGCAAAAAATAAAGATAATTAGTCTGCGTGTGTGGTGGCACGTGACTGTAGGCTCAACTTCTCAGGAGGATTGCTTGACCCCTGGAGGTGGAGGCTGCAGTAAGCTATGATCAGGCCACTATACTCCAGCCTGGGTAATAGAGGGAGATTCTATCACTAAAAACTAAATTAAATACATAATTTTTTTATACAAATGAAACTACAGGATGTCTGGGATTTGCTTCAAAATAATCCATGCACTAGGAGGTACACTAGAAGAAGAAACTTTCCCCTTTATCCTCTCAGGTTCATTGTCTAGGGCCCTGCCAATTAGAGAGAAAAAAGACAGATTAACAGGGAAAAGTATACTTGATGTAAATGTTTTATTTGTTTTTCAGGAGGCCCAGGCCAGGTTTGAACCCACCAGCTCCAGTGTATGTGGCCAGCAGCCTAACCACTGAGCTATGGGCACTGAGCCAATTTGATGTTATTTTTTCCATGTGGCATGGAGGTCCTTCCTGGAAAAGAAGTGAAGATCTAAAGAGGTTAATAGGCCTGGAAGCTTACATATCATATTTAACAAAGAGCAATAAATAGTGGAGATGTGACAAAAAGGAAAAATGGTTTTAAGCTTCTAGGGTATGTAAAACTATAGGAAGGTAACTGGGAAAACTAATGGGTAACTAAATTTAGTAAGATTTGTTTGTGCAGTTTCATCTCAGTGCTTTCTGTCTTCACGGCCATAACTTCCCCAGGAGAGGAGATTTATGGCAATCCTCATTTCTTAGTTTCTGCTGTTAGCTAAATAAGGGAAACTCTGGAAAGGCTTCTTTCTGCATCTGTTGAATCTCAAATGACTTCACTTTGGAATAATACATAAAGTAGCGTTTTTTAGGCTGGCATATTCTGATACCCTTCAGGAGATTAAGAGTTTAGATGAAACAAAAGTAATCATCTAAAGGGTTTGTAATTTTTGCAAGTGGGTGTGAGTACCATGAGCATTCATTAGACTATTTTTATTACTTGTCGATATATTTGAAATTTTCCATAATAAAATATTTTCTAATTGTATATGTTGACATATAATTAGCCAACTTTTGCCAAATAAGAACATTATAACAAAATAACTGCTGTGCACGTTACCAGCATTTCATAAGGAAAGGGACTTTTTATAACATCAAAGAGCAGCAAGGGCATAATCTTTAAATAAAGGACAGTCTTCAAGTGGAATATTTCGTGTACGTCACACCAGACACTACCATGAACTGGGTACTGGTTCCTATGCCCCCAGCTTCCTCATTTTTCTCAAAGGCTGAGATCAAAGCTAGTGAGCAGGCATGTGAGGCTGTGCTTGTTTCCTCTGGGTTGTTTTTTCTGAAAGCCTGAGTGTTTAACCTATAAAGACCCTCAGAGGTCTGGGTTACGCTCTTATGTGTACAGATGGAACTGAGGCAAAGAGAGGAAGAGTGAATTGCTGGAGGTAACATGGTGTGACCTAATGGCACAGCCTAGAACAGAACCCAGGGCTTTTGGTGTCTAGTCCAAGGATCAGCCCACCCACCATTTTACCCACTGTTTTCATCTGTATTTCAGTTGGTGCCTAGAAGATAGCTGTGTGGACCACCAGGCTTTAAGTCTTGACCTTTCCACTCCCTGGTTGTGCAACCTTGGGCAAGTTTACTTACCTTCTCTGGGCCTTCTTGGTTTCCTCATCTGTGAAATGAGTAGGTGCTATCATGATATACATCTTGAAAGGTTGCTGTGAAGATTGGCCTAAAACATGCGCTGTGCCTGCCTCACAGAAAATACTCAGTCCTGGGCAGCTGCCTGCATTTCTGTCTCCTGTAGGGATGGGTTCCACAGATTTATCACAGAAAGCCAGGCTGGCCTTTACCTTAAGATCATGAATGTTAGAGCTGAAGTGGGCTTCCTGAGATACCTAGAGAGGAATCCTTTTAGAGAAAGAGAAAATTTGTCCCGTCCCTGGGGGGACGATGTGAACTGTTAAAGGTCCTAGATGCTTTTGGAACAGGAAATCAGACTGCAAGGGGACAATTCTGAAAACAAGTGAGCTTTCCCTACTCCCCCACTTCAGGGGGCCTTCTGCCCCCTGAAGGTCAGGATTGGTTGAGTAAAGACACATGGTAAGTGTATGGCTTTACAGTTTACATTTACAAACTTGGCCTACTCTCCAGCCTAGAAGGCAGTGAGTCTCATGAATATCCCATTTCACAGAAAGAAACTGAGACCCCTGTGGGTGATTTGGTAACCAAAGCCAGGGTACAGGCTCAGCAATGTCTTGAGGACTGGAAAATGAGAAAGTTAGCTCAGTGCAAAAGGTTGACACTCTCTTCTGTCTTTGGAAAAGTACTTCAACTGCAAAAGACGTCAACTACTAACTTCCAGGAGGTCAGAAAGGAAAGGAATTACTATAGCAACTTCTTCGGCAGCCCATTTTTATCTTTCTCTAATTCAAAACAACAGCTTCCAGTAGGTTCCTGTGGGAGGGTGGGGAGAGAAGAGGAGAGTCTAACTCCAGCCCAGCAACTGCTCTCAGCCAATCTCCTGCCAGATATTGGTGGCATGAGGAAGGCAGTGGCCAATGAAGAGGCGTGGAGCCAGTGTCATTGACCATGAGCCAGGTTGGAATAAGCAAAAGGCCAGCACATGTGACCGTTTCCATGGTGAACTCCCTTAGCAACTCTGGCTGGTCCTGTTTATGAGCTCCGGAAAATTCCACCCAGCCTCCAGCCTGATTTTTACCCTCTCCGCCTTTGCAGGGATGAAGTCACAGCTAATGCTTAACCCCTTCCCCTCCGGTCATTTTTGGGGTCTGGGAGGGGCATAGGCATCTCTCGGTCATCAGTGGTTGCAGCCCATGCAATAGCCCATCCCTCTGCTCTGCCTCACTAAGTTTGGGCAGATACTAGAGACATGTAGTGACAGATGGGGAGGGCAGGTACCAGAGACATGTAGTGACAGCCACCATTTTAGGGCACATCACTTGAGCTAGGCACTGTGTTAAGCTCCTGACAACCTCACAAACATCACTCCCCTTTTACAGAAGAATAAGTTGATTCCAGGAGGTTAAGTAATTTGCCAAGCTCCCAGCATACAGCCAGAAAGTGGAGGAACCAGGCTCCGACAGAGTGTGGGGGCCTCTCAGGACCATGCTCTCCATGCAGCCCTCTGCAGCACTCTGTGTTGTAGAACGCCATGGCTCTGTGTGTGTGGGTGCCAGAGTGCAGGAGAGCAGCGCAGAGGAGGGAGACTTCCGTGGTCTTCAGGGTGCTGAAAGATACTCCACTGAAGAGGAGGATACTTTTAGGATGACTGGAAGGATAGGGAGAGGTGTCTCTCGACTGCAGGACACCCATGTCACCAGGACACCCATGTCACCAGGCCACAGCTGAGGACTGGTGTGCAAGTCCAGCTAGGCTCCAGGGAAGGCTTGGCCAGGGCCAAGTCCTCATCGTGCAGCCTAAAGAACTGTCAACGTTGGACTTGTGGCTGGGAGGGAGGGCAAACCTACCCACACTCCTGCCTGACTCCAGCGGGGCCAGTGCTGGCTTGGGCTGGGGGCTATCCATGGGGACCACTGGCTGGAACATGTGGTGAGCCTCTCAGAATCCCCAGTGCCAGCACAAGGCTGCACAGGACTGACTGTGTGGACATCATGTAAAGCACATGCAAAGCTGTACTGAGCTGATGCGGGACTCTGGGCTGGGCGTGGTGGCTCATGCCTGTAATCCCAGCACTCTAGGGAGGTTGAGGCAGGAGGAGCACTTGAGCTCAGGAGTTCAGGACCAGCCTGAGCAAGAGCACAACACCATTTCTACTAAAAATAGAAAAACCTTCTATGAAGCAAACATCACCCTGATACCAAAACCAGGAAAAGACCCAACACAAAGGAGAATTTCAGACCAATCTCACTCATGAATATAGATACAAAAATTATCAACAAAATCTTAGCCAATAAATTACAGATTATCCTCAAAAAAGTCATTCATCATGATCAAGTAGGTTTCATCACAGGGATGCAAGGCTGGTTTAACATACGCAAGTCCATAAATGTTATCCACCATATTAACAGAGGCAAAAATAAAGATCATATGATCCTCTCAATAGATGCAGAAAAAGCATTTGATAAAATCCAGCATCCTTTTCTAATTA
>CAUYPK010026093.1:0-24249 GCA_963574355.1 Loris lydekkerianus | reverse complement strand
AATATTCCATGGTGTACATATACCACAGTTTATTAATCCATTCGTGGATGATGGGTGCTTGGGCTTTTTCCATGTCTTAAAAATTATGAATAGGGCTGCAGTAAACATTCTGGTACAAATATCTTTGTTATGATGTGATTTTTGGTCTTCTGGGTATATGCCTCGTAGAGGAATTATAGGATTGAATGGCAGATCCATTTTTAGATCTCTAAGTGTTCTCCAAACATCTTTCCAAAAGGAATGTATCAATTTGCATTCCCACTAGCCGAGTAGAAGTGTTCCCTTTTCTCCACATCCACGCCAACATCTCTGGTCTTGGGATTTTGTGATGCGAGCTAATCTTACTGGAGTTAGATGATATCTCAAAGTAGTTTTCATTTACATTTCTCTGATGATTAGAGATGATGAGCATTTTTTCATATGTCTGTAGGCTGTACGCCTATCTTCTTCAGAGAAGTTTCTCTTCAAGTTTCTTGCCCAGCCTGCAATGGGATCACTTGTTCTTTTCTGGCTTATATGTTTGAGTTCTCTGTGGATTCTGGTTATTAAACCTTTGTCGGAGACATAACCTGCAAATATCTTCTCCCATCCTGAGGGCTGTCTGCTTGCTTTACTTACTGTGTTCTTGGCTTTGCAGAAGCTTTTTAGGTTCATCAGGTCTCATTAGTGTATTTTTGAAGCTGCTTCAATTGCCTGGGGGATCCTCTTCATAAAATACTCGCCCAGACGGATTTCTTCAAGGGTTTTCCCTGCACTCTCTGGAAACATTTGAATTGCATGCACTTACCTCACAAGCTACAAAGCCTGTTAATAAATTCTATGATTTTCATGAATTTTTCTTTTCCATACACTCAATGATCACTCAGGGATCAAATCTGGCAGCCAACAATTTGCCATTAAACATTCTGTCAATAGATTGTTCTTTTTATAGCCTGTTACATTTTAAAATGTGATTGAGCTAATTAAAGACAACTGTGAAACTAAGCAAGGCTTTAATTAACACCATTCTATGGTTTTGGGAAGGACATTGTTATTAACAAAGACATATTTGAGATAAGGAAAACCACAACTAAATTCATTAACTGAGGTCTTTAGTACTACATAAAAACAATTTTTATTTTTGTATGTGTTTTGTTTTATATATACTTTCTACTAAAAATAAGATTTACACAGCCACATGGTAAACTTGCCTGGAATATGAACTGTTCCTTAAAGTAAATTCCTTCATCAAAAATAAGTAATGTTTAGGGCGGTGCCTGTGGCTCAAAGGAGTAGGTGGTGGGTTTAAACCTAGCCCCAGCAAAAAACTGCAAAAAAAAAAAAGTAATGTTTACCTTTTGTTGTAAGCAAAATTCTTTTTGATGTTTTTCATTTTTGAATCACTTCAAATAATTTGTTATCAAGTAAATGCAAATTACTATTAGCAAAAGTTCCCTAAAATAAAAAAAATGTTAAAACAGAAAAGGAAAAGAAAGAAAGGAAAAGTTTGTTATAGTGATATTACCTACATTTGAATTTCTTAGATTTCCACTGATCATGGGCCTGAATTTCTGAATTTCTGAATTTGTTGGTGCTCAACAAATTTCAGTTGTAGTCAATTTAGCAGGTAGGGAAAACTATGTCTCTTAGAGAGTGCTTCAGCAATATGATACAATTATTACTGATTCCTTGAGACTGGTACACACTCCTCTGAGGATTAATTTACCTGATTTCAGATTAGTGGAGCACAGTTTCTAGTGCTCTGGTCCTGGGAGAGCTGCTACCTTAATTACTGCATGAGGGGCACGCTGCAGGTTCATCCTGTACCATAATGCAAACAGCTTTATTCATGTCAATTGTATTAATCAAAAAGACTCCCTGTATCTCTATTTCAGATTTTGATAAGTCATTATATTTTAACACTATTTATAATTTTTCTTTTGTGTGTGTGTGTATGTTTATTTATTTTCATTGTTTGGGATTCATGGAAGGTAAAAAAAATTAAACTACTCTAAGTGCATTTGTTGGTGACTGCATTTTACTAACTGGAAAAAATATGTTTATTCCAGATTTGTTAATTGCAATTGTTTGTTGTCTATTCATTTGAATCTGTCAGATATTTATGCTTATAATTAATTTTAAAGAAACAAGACTTTCCTACTGTACTTGAAGTTGTGAATTTAAATTGTTAAAGAAGTTTTATTTTAAAATAAATAAAAGATTTTTATTAAAATGCAAGTTTTTGAAATGTGGACTAAGAACTTAACATTTTGTGATGAACATTTCTTTACTAGTAAGTAAATTCACCCAATTCTTGGATCAATATTTTCCAGAACGTCAATCAAGCTGAGAAAGTACAACTGTTCAGCACAATGAGATAAAAATACCTCAGAAATAAAAGCTGTAAGGAACTGTAGGCTTAATATTTAGAAGCAAAGCAGGTTCATAATTGAATGCCTCTGTGCCAGCTCTCATGCCGCTGTATCCATGCTGGTGCTGAGCTTTCTTCAGACCTCGCTGCAGGCCATTTGCTTTACTTTAGGGGACTGAACAGTGCATTTAACACTGTGGAGAAACTTTTCAGTTACACACTCAGTTCTGGCTCTTAAACCTCTTCCATTTCACACTGATCACAAGTGTTTCATAATGATACTGACATAACTTTTGTCATGGCCAGAAGCTAGTCATGATTTTCTGACAAAATGGCAAAAGAAAAAAGAAAATTCCCCTTTTCTCTGAAATGTTAAATTTCCTTTGAGATTTAGTTTAATCATTCTGTGATAGGGAGGAGGTGTGTCAATATTAGATTCAATAACGTGAATGCAGCTGTTAGAGGGAAGAAAGGAAATAAGTAGTCCCAAACCCTGACATTTTCTTCAGTCAGATCCAGGCAAAAAAGTCTCGGGTGGAAAGCACTATGTGCATTACATTAATTTGAAATATGTCTCTGAACTAGATGAGTGAGAGTTTAGGTCTCCATATTGTCAGAAATTTAAACATATTACTTTAAAAATTTAGTGCAAATACTATTTAAGAGATGTTTTACTCTTTATATTTTATGTTTCAAGAATCAGAGTATCAATAATTACTTTTGCATAAACAATTAATTGCACAGGCATTTTTTTCTTCACATTTATAAAAATAAAAAAACTATTATGACTTGTTTGAATTTAAAGTGAGAAAGAACATTGCAACAAACTTTTAAAAGTGCCCATTAAGAGCAGTATTACAGAAGATAAATTACCGTATATACTTGAGTATAAGCCGAGTTTTTTCGGCACAAAATTTGTGCCGAAAAACCCGAACTCGGCACAAATTTTGTGCCGAAAAAAATCGGCTTATACTCGAGTATATAGGTATGTAGTATTAATTTATAGTCTTCAAGTCATATATAGAGGTGCCAAAAAACTGCATGCACATATTAAGAGATCTTGTTTTAAGTAAAGTCAATAATTCCCTCAATCGGTACAAATTTCAGATAAAATGGATATTCATAGCATCTCTGGGTAGACTTGACCAAGGACACTAACTTCAATTTAACCTTGTAAAGTAATACATAAATAACATCACTTAAAATGTGCCTTTGATTTTTTGCATCCTCCATATTTAAATGGAAAATTCCATTTTAAGGTCACAACAGTAGCACATGATTCAGCTGGAATGACACTCCCCTTAACAAATGTCAGGAGAGAATCTGAAACTATACTTAGCATTGCCTTTGTAAAGGGATCTTTAAGCTTACAAAAAAAGATTTATATTAAGTGCTTTCCAGATGGTAAATTCTCCTGTATTCTATGATTGTATTCTATGATACAAATGTAAAATGCAAGTGAGAAACCCACACATTTCCTACAATGCACGTCCTTCGTTAAGTGGACTACATCTGCATTTTCCTCTCCAGATACAAACCTGTTAACTAACATTGCTGTTCGTTGACACATAAAACATTCTGAACTTCCAGGAAGCCCAAAGTTTCTGTGTAAGATGGCTGGAAGGATCCTTAATAAACACCAAAATGATTTCACAAGGAGGCCAGTTCCTACCAACACACCCCTGTGAGCTTCTGTGTTCTTACCAGAAAAACTATAATAATAATATCTAAGGCAGGGGTTAGTCTTACTATGAGTATGAAAAGAACATAAACTACCCAGCAAGACTTTAATGTTTGAACAGTTCATTCCTCTTCCCTCCCTTCCCCTCTCCCTTTTCACCTCTTTTGTGGTGGTGTCCTGCATCTGAACTTGCAATTTAAAATCATTGAGAATATCTTCAAACACATGAGTGATTAGAAAGATAAACCCGATATTTTTTTTTCCCTTTTACTAAGTCATATATACATAGGTCATGAATACATTTACGCCTTTGTGGGATCCAATGTGTTGATTATTTGTACAAATTGGAGTACTTACATCCAACTAACATAGCTTTCACTTCATTTACTTAATCACAGTGTTAAGACTATTTGTGTTCTATACTTGATAGATTTGACTTGTACCCTTGCAATATGCTCCATAGGTGTGGTCCCACCATTAACCTTCCCCCTATCTAACCACCCCCTGCGTTTTTTTATCCCCCTTCCCTCTCTCCTTCCTCCTGGGCTATAGTTGTGATTCACCTTTCATATGAAAGTGTGAGTGAGTATAAATTGGTTTAATAGTAGTACTGAATAAATTACATATTTTTTTTCCATTCCTGAAATACTTTACTAAAAAGAATATTTTCCAGCTCCATCCATGTAAACAGAGGTAAAGTCACCATCTTTTTTTAATGCTGCATAGTATTCCATGATATACATATACCATAATTTAGTAATCCATTCATGGGTTGATAGGCACTTGGGCTTCTTCCATGACTTCAAAATTATGAATTCAGCTGCAATGAACAATCTGGTGCAAATATCTTTGTTGTAGAGTGATTTTTTGTCTTTAGATATACACCTGGTAGAGGAATTGCAAGATCAAATGGCAGGTCTACGTTTAAATCCCTGAGTGTCCTCCAAACTTCCTTCCAAAAAGAACGTACTAGCTTGCATTCCCACCAGCAGTTGCAGAAGTGTTCTCTTTTTCTCCACATTCACGCCAACAGCTGTATTTTGGGGATTTTGTGATGTGGACTACTCTTACTGGAGTTAGATGGTATCTCAGAGTAGTTTTGGTTTGCATTTCTCTGATGATTAAAGATGATAAGCATTTCTTCATGTGTCTGTAGACCATGCTCCTGTCTTCTTCAGAGAAGCTTCTGTTCATGTCTCTTGCCCACAATGAAATGGGATCACTTTTTCTTTTCTTATTAATATGTTTGAGTTCTCTGTGGATTCTGATTATTAGATCTTTGTTGGAAATATAACCTATAAAAATCCTCTTCCATTCTGAGGGCTGTGTACTTGCTTTATTTACTATGTTCTTGGCAGTGCAGAAGGTTTTTAGTTTTATCAGATCCCAGTAATGTATTTTTGATGTTGCTTCAATTGCCCAGGGGGTCCTCATCATAAAGTATTCTCCCAGGTCAACTTCTTCAAGTGTTTCCCCTGCACCGTCTCCAAGAATTTTTATAGCATCATGTCTTAAGTTTAAGTCCTGTAACCAGTCAGAGTCAATTTTTATGAGAGGAGAAAGGTGTGGGTCCAGTTTCAGTTTTCTCAAGTCACCAGGCAATTCACCCAGAACCATTTGCTAAATAGGGAATCTTTCCCTCAATTTATATTTTTGATAGGCTTATCAAAGATTGAATGACAATAAGTGTCTGAGTTCATCTCTTGGTTTTCAATTCTGTTTCATAGGTCTAGCTTGTCTATTTTTGTTCCTGTACCATGCTGTTTTGATCATTATCGATTTATAGTATAGTCTGAAGTCTGGTAGCATGGTTCCTCCTGATTTGTTTTTATTTCTGAGTAATGTCTTGGCTATTCGAGGTTTTTTTCTGTTTCCATATAAAATGAAGTACTAATTTTTCAAGATCTTTAATGTATGACAGAGATGTTTTCATAGGGATTGCATTATATCTGTAGATTGCTTTGGGTAGTACAGACATTTTAACAATATTGATTCTTCCCAGCCATGAGAATGGAATGTTTTTCTGTTTGTTGACATCTTCAGCTATTTCTTTTCTCAGAGTTTCATAGTTCTCTTTATAGAGATCTTTCACATCCTTTGTTAGGTAAACTCCCAAATATTTCATCTTCCTTGGCACTATTGTAAAGGGAATAGAGTCCTTGATTGTTTTTTCATCTTGACTATTGTTGGTATATATAAAGGCTACAGATTTGTGAGTATTGATTTTGTATTCTGAGATGCTACTGTATTCCTAGATCACTTCAAACATTTCATCCTAAAAAAAACTGAATACACATTCTTCTCATCAGCCTGTGGAACATCCTCCAAAATTGACCACATCTTAGGTCACAAGTCTACCTTTTAATTTCTATTCTATTAAAAGAATATAAATCATTCCTTGTATTTTCTCGGATCATCATGGAATAAAAGTTGAACTCAGTAATAACAGGAATCTGCATACACATACAAAAACATGGAAAATAAATAAACTAATGCTGAATGACAGCTGGATCAAAGATGAGATTAAGAAGGAAATTACCAAATTTTTGGAACAAAACGATAATAAAGACATGAGTTATCAGAACCTCTGGGATACTGCAAAGGCAGTCCCAAGAGGAAAAGTTATAGCATTGCAAGCCTTCCTCAAAAGAATGAAAAGAGAAGAAATCAACAACTTAAAGGGACATCTCAAGCAGCTGGAAAAGGAAGAACATTCCAACCCCCAAAACAGTAGAACAAAAGAAATAACTAAAATTAGAGCAGAATTAAATGAAATTGAAAACAAAAGAATTATACAACAGATCAATCAATCAAAAAGTTGGTTTTTTGAAAAGGTCAATAAAATAGATAAACCTGTGGCTAACCTAACAAGAAATAAAAGAGTAAAATCCCTAATGTTATCAATCAGAAATGATAAAGGCCAAATAACAACAGACTCCTCAGAAATTCAAAAAATCCTTAATGCATATTAAAAAAAAAACAAACTCTATTCTCAGAAGTATGAAAATCAGAAGGAAATAGACCAATACTTGGAAACATGCCGCCTTCCTAGACTTAGCCAGAAAGAAGTGGAAATGTTGAACAAGCCTATATCAAGTTCTGAAATAGCATCAACTATAACAGATCTCCCCCAAAAGAAAAGCCCAGGACCAGATGGCTTCACATCATAATTCTACCAAACTTTTAAAGAGAAACTGGCATCTAAATTACTTAACCTTTTTCAAAACATAGAAAAAGAGGGAATACTACCCAACACATTCTATGAAGGAAACATCACCCTGATCCCCAAACCAGGAAAAGACCCAACAAAAACAGAAGATTATAGACCAATATCACTAATGAATATTGATGCAAAAATATTCAATAAGATCCTAGCAAACAGAACTCAGCAATACATCAAACAAATTGTACGTCATGACCAAGTGGGTTTCATCCCAGGGTCCCAAGGATAGTTCAATATACATAAATCTATAAACATAATACATCACATAAACAAACTAAAAAACAAAGACCATATGATTCTCTCAATTGATGTAAAAAAAGCTTTTGATAATATCCAGAATCCTTTCATGATCAGAACACTTAAGAAACTAAGTGTAGAAGGAACATTTCTTAAACTGATAGAGGCCATCTACAGCAAACCCACAGCCAATACCATATTGAATGGAGTAAAATTGAAATCATTTCCACTCAGATAAGGAACCAGACAAGGTTGCCCATTGTCTCCACTGCTTTTTAACATTATAATGGAAGTCTTAGCCATCACAATCAGACAAGAGAAGGCAATCAAATGTATCCAAATAAGATCAGACGAGATCAAACTGTCACTCTTCACAGAATATATGATTGTATATCTGGAAAACCCCAGGGACTCAACTACAAAAGCCCAATATTTTAATGCTAGGCTCAATGGCATCACTCCTCAAAATTATAACTTCTAAAGCTTTACCACAATATTTGCAATCACTGAGATACAGTACTTTGGTTTTAGACAACATTTTTGTATTCTTCATACATATTGCATATCTAAAGAAGAAATAAAATAGTAAAATATTCAACTCCAGAGTTTAAATAATAAAAAATTTAAAATGTCACTAGTGTGTCATCTCCTAGGCGTCTTTGTTATAATTTTACAAATGCTAGTAACACTGATCATATTAACCCTGGTTTTACTTATTTTAATATTTTTTCCTTCACCTCAGATAGCAAAGAATCCACAATAAAACCTAAATCTAGGGTGGCACCTGTGGCTCAGTGAGTAGGGCACCGGCTCCATATACTGAGAGTGGTGGGTTCAAACCTGGCCCTGGCCAAACTGCAACAAAAAAGAGCCTGATGTTGTGGCAGGTGCCTGTAGTCCCAGCTATTCAGGAGTCTGAGGCAAAAGAATTGCCTAACCCAGGAGTTGGAGGTTGCTGTGAGCTGTGACAGCACAGCACTCTACGAAAGGCAATAGAGTGAGACTATCTCAAAAAAAAAACCATAAAAAACTAAAGCTGTTCTATATTTGAACATTTTTTGCCTATCATTATTTTTAAAGTCTTAGCTTCTTCCCTATCTTCTGTGACTCACACTATAAAAAACTTTGATATTTTTATTGTTAAATTAATTTCCAAGCCATTTCAATTTATATTTTCTCTAATGCTGCAAACTTGTCAGGCACTGAAAAAATGTTGAGTTAAGTTATCAATTGCATGACTTAATAAACTATGACTTGTGGCACAACTTTTGGGTAAGTAATTAACCTAACAAAATGTCTAAGCTCCAAACCATTCTGTCAAGGAGTAAACAAATAAACAAAAAATAAAAGGGCTAGTAATAAAAAATAACAGAGAGGTACTTATTTTAAACTTAAGATGAAATTTTCCTTAGAGGGTCACTTAAAATGTGTTTTGAATAAACTAATTTCAAATAAATATGACATTTCTGAATGTAAATGACATATTTGAAATAATACCTGCCTTGATGTAATAGTATCCTGTTGCTGCTATAACAAAATTAGTACCAATCTACCATCTTGCTCTTCTTCAGGTTGAAAGTCCTCCTGATATAAAATCAAGGTGCTGGCAGGGCTGTGTTCCTTCCAGGAGGCTGTGGGGATGAATACTCCTCCCCTGCCTTTAGCAGCTTTCTAGATACCACCCACATTCCCTGTCTCAAGGCCCCTTCCATCTTCAAAATCAGCAACATTACATCCTCTGTTGGACTCGAATCTGACTGACTACATTTGTTCCTCTCTCTTTAGCTTTTAAGCAACCACCTGGACCCACCCACATGGTCCAGAATAATTTTAATGCTAGCTGACATCAAGTTGACATTAGTGACCACATTAATTCCATCCATAACCTGCAGTCCTTTCTTCTGGGTACCTAAGACATTATCCTGTACTAGGGATTAGAATGTTGGTTCTTCTTATTACACTAGCGTACATATTTTAATGTATATATTTTTTTAAGACAAGGGTTTGAATTTGAATAGTTTATTTGGGGCACTGATCCCAGGGAACATAGTTTAGGGATTGAGAAACGAGAGGCAGATGAGGAGGATATGCCACAGGTGTGTTATCCAGGTGGTCGTCTCTTTGGGTGACTATGGATCAGTTTACCTGGGACCCTTAATAGGACTGTATAGAATGAAATGTTTGCTCAAAGGATGAAAGAGGGTAGCCCTTCTGCAGCAGCTCCTACCCTCCAGGCTAATACTGATACAGCCAGCTCATGCCTGATACAGCCAGGCTAATACTGATACATCCCAGCCAGCTCGTGGAGCTGGGGGTGCGGAACTGCTGCCTCTGCCTTGGTGATGTTGGAGCCGTGGCAGCAAACAGAGGGATCAGCAGGCTGGAGGGTGGGCAGGGGCTCGCCATTTCCTAGGCCTGAGAATGAAAGGGATTATAGCCATTAATTTGCGACCCAGATATGTTGTTCCAGACATGTCCCAGACACAATGTCTCAGGCTAAATGTAACTGCTAAGCCCCACTAAATGTAACTACCGAGGGCCCAATGTGAACTATATATACCCCTAGACAAAGAGACAGACAGACAGAGAGACAGAGAGGGAGAGAGTTAACTTTTCTCTCCTGACTCAAGTTTTCTCTCTGCCAGGAGCTCTGGCACTTCTGTATTCTTTTCAGTAAATAAATCCTGTCTTACCACTGATCTGTGGTCCACGGATTCATTCTTCCATCACCTAGACCAAGAACTACTGAAGAGCGAAGTTCGGGTATCAATACCAATTTTGCTCCCAGGCCTGCGCCTGTACCATCATGGCTAAGCAGTTCCCATCCTATTCTATCTTGGCAGAAAAGCACTGGAGCAGAAAGTGACGGGTGCGTCATGTAGCTGGGCAAACTGCTCTCAGGCTCTGCATGCATGCAGCAATCATGCAGCAAACTGCTCTCAGGCTCTGCATGCATGCAGCAATCATGCAGCAAACTGCTCTCAGGCTCTGCATGCATGCAGCAATCACTAAGGAAACATGGGTTTGCATCTCCATGTCAACTGCCGTCAACTTATGCACAAAAATGACATTGTCTATGAAATAAAGTATGTTGGAAAAGGTGCAATAAAAGCGAAAAATAATCTAACTGTACTTTGGATACTGAAGCTTGTCTCCTGATTTGATCTATATAGCGAATGAGCATCTGAATGAGGAAAAGCACAACAGAAAAAAAATCTGAGTTTTATGATTTGACTGATAACTAATTAATAATAATATAGTTACTCGTAGAAAATTAAATTCATTCTAGGAAGTGTGGCTTGGCAACTGTAATTCTCGGTATCATACAGCAAATGGTTATGTAGTTCTGATGACAGCTCAATGCAGGAAAGAACCTTGCCCACCACAAGCTGGAGTTATGGAGGAGTGTTCAGCCCTAAAATAGAATCTGAAAACACAAACAAAGCAGACTGAAAAAATAGAGGCCATGTGTATGGTATTGCGTAGAAAGCAGCACAGTACGAAACATGGCCAAGACCCACATCACCCGTCACTGATGATGATGAGACACTGAGGGTCATGTGTTACCTTTTTTAAAATTGTACCTTGTATTCATGACTTTGCTAGTTTAGGCCTGACTTAAACTCCAGTACAGTCATACTTTTAAAGCTGAATACAAATGAGGGAAAACTATACCCACATCCTTTGCCATGTCACCTTCCCCGTTGTTTTAGAGGGCATTTTTCCACTCCATTGTGTTAAGCTCACCCACCTTAAGCAACTCGTCTGGCTGATGGAGAATGGGAGGAAAGGATACTGTAAGAGTTGTGAACCTGAGCCTGAAGAGACATTTTGCATGTTTCTATTTCACTTGCTTGTATTTTTGTCATATCCACCAGAAATTCTGCTCCAGGTGGTCTGCTCAGCCCGCAGGAGTGAGAGATACACCATTCGGGGCTGACCACAGGGCAGGGCTGACAGCCACGTAAGATTGGCCTATGGCAGCTCTGAGCATGAGAATACCTGCTCGTTGTTTGAAGTAACTTAGATTTTAGTTACCTGTCATATGGAGTTCTCATGGCAACAGTTGACTGATACGTAAGCCATTTCTCACAATTTTTCTACCACCAATTCAGCTTTGAGTGACACAATTCCAAAACCAAATAGCTGCTTAGCCTACAAAGTTCACTGCATGTTTTATTTCACTCATTGTAATCTGTGGCATAAGCTTAACCTTGGTCTCCACATTTGAAACATATCAGTCAGATCTGTTCATTTTTCCTTCATGTATTTATTAGCAAGTTTCTTTTGTTGCTGTGGTTGTTTGGGGGTTTTTTGTTATTGTTGTTGCCTAGGCTAGAGTGCCACCATGGCATTAAAGCTCCTGGGCTAAGCAATCCTCTTACCTTAGCCTCCTAACTGCCTAGGGCTATAGGCACCTGTCACAATGCGTGCATAGTTTTCCTATTTTTAATAGAGACAGGGTCTCACTTTTTCTCAGGCTGGCCTGGAACTCCTGAGCTCAAGGGATTCCCAGGCTGCTGGGATGACAGGCATGAGCCACCGTACCAAGCCTGTTAATAAGTCCTAATGAAATCTCATTGAAAAGACTGTTTGATGTAATCTTTTTCGCTCAATGTCCAAAATCAACTTTCTAGACTAAAGGACACATAATAATATTATTAAAGTAGAGAACTTAGCCCTTAGATGCTATTTTCTTTGGCGAAGCTTTCCATAAAATCATCAACACCACATCATTATCAGTATTTCTTCCTTTTCTCATTCCTCTTTTCTTCTTTCATGCATTAATTTATACTTTCATAAGCCCTTACCACTTTTTACATATTATTGCCATGAATAGAATTAAAGATACAGGTTACAATATGACTGAAGCTGACTTGTAGGGAACAATCAGGTTATTTTTAAAGTTTTACACCATGTTGGGATCAGTCCTAACAAAACAAAATTTTAAATAATAAAAAATTACCCTCTCTCCTCAACCAGAAAATGTAAAAAGTCTCTGGGACACAATTAGTTACATTAGTTCATCTTAGACATCAGTAATATTTTATAAACCACAAAATGTTTCACTGAAATGGCTGAATCATTATAAGCCTTGTGATTAAAAGTTTAGTTATAAGCTTTTCATTTATTTCACTTTTATCAAACAGCTATATGTTTTTAATGTTTTAATTTGTTTTCCCTTTAAATGGCAATACATATGGTTAGATCTCCCATAATCATGATAACTAGCAAAGCTTACAGAATTTCAATCTTCCTATTTGCAACTTTGGCCCCATCTAGCGTGACTGCCCCAGTGCCTTGGTATATTGCACTTTTATGTTCACCATACTGCAAACAGTCCATAGCCTCTTTTTTTTTTTCTTTTTCTTTTTATCATGTGAAAAAAGTCAACTAAGTAACTCTTTAAGTACTCACGACGATAAACTTACCTCTTTATAAAAGCTCCTTATACGCATGATACAGAGTCTTAGTTTGTCACCCTCGGTAGAGTGCCATGGCATTATAGCTCACAGAAACCTCCAACTCTTGAGCTCAAGCAATCCTGTTGCCTCAGTTTTCTTATTTTTAGTAGAGACAGGGACTCACTTTTACTTGGGCTGGTCTCAAACACCTGAGCTCAAGCAATCCACCCACCTCAGTCTACCAAAGTGCTAGGATGTGTATAAAGGAGCCCTTTAGTTCAGTATAAAGGGGCCCTTTCACATAATGCTGTTTAGGATTGTCATTTACAGATTTTGAAAATGTAAACATGATACAACCATTTCATTAATACTGTGTATATAGCCTTTCACTCAGAAATGTGAATCTAGCCTAAAAAAAAAGTAAATGGAAACATTTGTACAAAGTTAGTTATTTGCTTGCTTGCTTGGTTAGTGATCCCCAAATGAAAAAGAAGTGGATGTCTAGTAAGAGAAGATAAATGCTTATATCATTCAACCATTCAGAAAAAATTAGATACATTTCATCGACTAAATTGTAGGACGATACTATGATGAAAAAGTTCGAAATCTTAAAGTTCAAATAAATAGATAACATGCAATCCTTTAAATTATATATTTGTATATATATAGTAATGTATAATATAGATAGAATAATATATATTGCAAACTTATTAACCATTTCTTTTTAACTCAGTCATTTTTAAGGCTTAGTTTTCTAAGCAAATTGCATTCTTTAGTAAATCCAATCTTTCAGCTACTCAATAGGGGCTGTGAAATTTGTCAGTTGACTTTGTATTTGTAAAATTATTTTTATTTAACAATGTTGAACCATAGTTAAGAAAACTATTCAGGTATAAAATTCAGATTTTTCAAGCATAACGTCCCTGTTTTCTACTTCATGTTGTTATATGAAATATGTTTGCTGTATGTTTTATTCAACCTTTTGCAGATAATCTGCATTTTTCTTTCTCATCGTCTTACTGGTCTTATTCCATCTTTGTAGGCTAATGTCTCTTTGTCCTGAAAGTTATCTGCTAGATTTTAAATGATCTGCTATTAGACTTCAAATAATAGGCTCTGAATTCATTTCTTCCAGAACTCTTCTTAACCATTGGTTATTAATCTTCATTTTATTGTCTTTATTTTTGATTTCAAGTTTATTTCATTAAAAAATGTACCTGAGAAGAGATACTAAGAAAAGGGCTTCAAGGGGAGGAGGGCAGGAGGAAACCCTGGCCTGGTGAAACAGGAAGTCTAGAGGGCCCATAAAAATGTGGGTCCAAGGTGACCTAGGTAACCAAAGACCAATAGAAAGGGAAAATTCATGATCAATAGAAAACGGCAATAATCCCTGGAGGCTCCCAGAAGCCAATGGAAGAACTTGCAAGCGATTCCAAACGGAGAGTATTTAATCCTCTGTAGGTTCTGCTGCTCCTGTCATACGTTTTCCCTTCCTTGAGAGGAACCCACTTCCAACTCCCTTTGGAAGTGCTCTCAACAGCCTTTGTTCTTCCTAAATAAATTCTCTCTTTGTCACCCTGAAATTTGCTCTCTATTCACACTACCAGTGATGTTCCAGTTTTATTTTCCGTTTCCACTCACTTTTGCTTTCAATTACTGCTGTGCCTGGTTGAACTTTCTAGCTCAGCCCCGTAATCAAACCAGATTAGCTGGGTTCAGGGAACTGGGACCACCAACCCCCACGAGTATCTACACTTTGGGTGAGTTCCTCAAATTTCTTTCTCATTAATAAATTACTCAGAATTAATCTCTAAAAAGATTAGCGTTTATTATTTCTAACAAATGATTAATTTATGAAAATATTTTTAAAACTGATTTTGTTCAAAAACATTGATCATTCTTTTTCCAAATTATCTTTTTGTTTTACGTATTCTAGTCTTATTATTTGCTTTCTTGACTTTAAAATATATTTTTTGTAGAGGTTTCTTTGTTTGTTCATTTTTGTCTTTTTTCCAATGGTCTATTTTCTCCATTTCTTTTTTTTTTTTTTTTTTTTATTGTTTGGGTTCATTGATAGTAAAAAAAGCTAGTTTAAACTGATTGCATTTTTTTGGTAAAGTCCCTCTTGCAATCATGTCTTGCCCCCAGAAGGTGTGGCACACACCAAGGCTCCACCCTCCTCCCTCCTTCCCTCTCTCTGCTTTTCCTCTCCCCCCCCATGACCTTAATTGTTGTTAATTGTCCTCATATAAAAATTGAGTACATAGGATTTATGCTTCTCCATTCTTGTGATGCTTTACTAAGAATTATGTCTTCCACTTCCATCCAGGTTAATACAAAGGATGTAAAGTCTCCATTTTTTTTAATAGCTGAATAGTATTCCATGGTGTACATACACCACAGTTTGTTAATCCTTTCCTGGGTTGGTGGGCATTTAGGCTGTTTCCACATTTTGGTGATTGTGAATTTCTTTGTTCTGTGTTTTCTGGCTTTTCCTCAAGATGCTTGATTATATAATAATGTAATGGTGAAATTATCTTCTGCAGAAATGATTGAATGGATATTTTGATGCCCTGGATTCTAATGTAATTCTCTTGAGATGGCTTTATTTTTGAACTTTTATTTATATTTGCCTAAAAAATGGGCTCATGGGGTGTCCCATGTGAGGGTCATACCTAATGTTGCTTTTCTCCATCTGGGGATTTCAGCACCATGAAGGCAGTGTGAAAAGTCCCAACATCTGTGTGTGGTACAAGCTTGATTTCCAGTTTTTAGTTATGTCTTTTTTATCACTGACAGCTCAGGTGAAGAGTTCAAGAGAACAGCATGATACCACACAGCATTCTCAAGCTAGGAGGACAAATATTTCTAGTCCTAAATTTAAGAAAAGTCATCATTTTGTAATTACTTGATTTATAAAAGAGATCTGTTGCACACAAAGCTAGTATCCTTAACTACAGCCTCCATCTAATTTTAGAACCTGAGTCCTAAAGAGCACGCAATGCACAATTTCCATGCTCATCCAGGTCAGTCACAGTTGCAACGTTTTCTCTCTGTTTTTAGGTTGCAATCCCATTTCCCTTCTGCTTCTTATAGTATCTCTTTCTCAGTTTTCAAACTTGCTAAGTATTAAAATTCATACCTTATCCCCAATTTCATATTTACAATGGAGACAGACTTTTTAGATAGCACCTATCATGTTGATGAGAAATATGAATCTGATAAAAATCCCTTTCTACAGAAAATTTCTGTAAAATATTTTATTAAATCAGTTCATTATGTAACTGTGTTTATATCCTAATTAAACATACATTTTTAAAAAACTAGAAGCTCTACTGAGAATTGAACAGGTCTTGCGTTTTTATAACAAGATTAACAATTTACTTTTCTCAAGTGTTACATGTGGTTTATGATTATATACAATATACAAATGCCAAAAATTAAATGCCACCAACATTTGGAGATGGTCATTTATGTTGGAGTTAGCATTTTAGTGCTGCTATATGTACATCTGTTAACAGCAGATGCAACTTAATATTACTTTAAGCTAAAGTCCAAAGGAAAACAAATCGAACAGTAAGTAAAAATTTGTCAATCTGTTTTCAGTATTTATACCAACTAGAGAATGTTCTTTTTGAACACAATATTACCATATGGTAAATTTAAATAAGCATGTTTCACTAAACTTCATAAAATTGGTTTTATTTATAACATGTTCAGTATATAATTTTTTTTTTTTTTTTTTTTTTTTTTTTTTTTTTTTTTTGGTACTTTATTGCTCCCAGTAGAGTGCTGTGATATTACAGCTCATAGCAACCTCCAACTCCTGGGCTTAGGCGATTCTCTTGCCACAGCCTACCGAGTAGCTGGGACTACAGTCGCCCACCACAACATCTGGCTATTTTTTTGTTGCAGTTAGACCAGGGCCGGGTTTGAACCTGCCACCCTTGGTATATGGGGCCGGCGCCCTACTCACTGAGCCACAGGCGCCACCCTAGTATACCCTAGTATATGAAATTCTTAACGAATATTCTAATACTTCAAGTTTTAATGACAGATATTTTATTTTTAAGAAAATTTCAAAGCATAATCACAAATGTAATTCTAGTATATAACATTATTTAAATACATTTTGTTATATGCTTAAATTTGCTAGTATACCTTGTATTATAAGTTAGGTAATATTTTTGTAAATTTTGGAATTGACTTTTCCTTTCAATGTAAAAGAAAAAAGAAAAAAAAAAGAAAAAAAAAGCAAAGTAGCCTAGATACTTGGCTTTTGCCTTAAACAATGTGAACATTAAATAATTTTTTCACTGCTCATTTGAGTCTAGGGATTTATCCTTCTCTTCTAGGCTACTGAATTTGTTGGAGTGTAATTATAGGTTAGGCAATCTTCAGGTTATGAACAAGACGGGGTCTGTAGATTAGTTCTTATGTTGAAATTGTATTTAAGTTGGAGCAGCTACATTTACCTATTACCTGTAAAAGCCTGCCTTGGAAGTAGGAATTGTACGTCAGCTGGATGTTCGTAACCAGGAGATGGTGCCTTCTCCAGGGGTTCCTTGCACCTGCAGTATCAGCTGTAATACCCCCTCTTTCCTTTCTGACTTTATCTGAGTCTTTTGTATATTTTCCTTAGGCTAGAGAAAGGTTTTGAAATTTTATCTTTAAAAAAACAGTTCTTAGTTTCATCGGTCTTTTGTATTATTTTACTAGTCTCTATTTCATTTATTTCTGCTCTGATTGTTGTTATTTCTTCCCTTGGCTAACTTTGAGCTGAGTTTGTTCTTGCTTTTCTAGTTCCTTGAAGTTGAATATTAGGTAATTTGAGACCTTCTGTTCCTTGTGGACATTAATTGCTATAAACTTTCTTCATAGAACTGCTTTTGCTTTATAATGTAATGTTTGACTTGACCGTTTTTCCTTCCCAGGGTTAAATTACACTTGATCTTGGTATATGATCTTTTTAATGCACTTTTTTTGTTTTTAGATATTTATTTATATTTTTTTGAGATGGAGTCTTGCTTTGTCGCCCTCAGTAGAGTACTATGGAATCATAGCTCACAGCAACCTCAAACTCTTGGGTTCATGCAATTCTCTTGCTTCAGCCTCCCAAGTAGTAAGGACTACAGGCACACATCACAATGCCTGGCTGTTTTTTCAGAGATGGGGTCTTGCTCTTTTTCAGGCTGGTCTAGAACCTGTCAGCTCAGGCAATCCATCCTCATTGGCCTCCCAGAGTGCTAGGATTACAGGCATGAGTCACCATGCTTAGCCTTTTTAATGCACTGTTGAATTCAGTTTGACAATATTTTTACTGTCTTGTCTCAGAATGTTTTTATATTTTTAATTAAATTTCTTAATGGACCCATTGGTTGTTCAGGAGCGTATCACTTATTTTCATGGATTTGTAAAATTTCCAAAATTCCTTCAATTACTGATTTCAACTTTCTATTATTATAGTAAAGGAAGATAAGTAATATGATTTCAGTCTTTTCAATTTGAATATGACTTGTTTTGTGGCCTAATGCAAGATCTGTCCAGGAGAATGTTCCATGTGCACTGAAGAAATGTATGTGTTTTGCAACTGTTGGATGGAGTGTTCTGTATATGTCTATTAGTTCCATTTGTCTAAAGTGTAATTTAAATCAGACAATTCCCTTTGCCTACTTTTTCTTATTTCTAACACTAATCGTTCTCAAACTCTTTAAGCAATTTGATAACAAAAGAATCCTTCTAAACTAATTTACCCAAACCAGGATTTCCCTTATCCTAAACCCAGACAAGGACAGTACAAGAAAAGAAAACTATAGGCCCATATCCCTGATGAACATAGATGCAAAAAATTCTCAAAATACTATTGAACTGCATTCAACAGAACATTAAATGATCCTACGCTATTATCGAGTGGAACTTATCTCCAAGTCACAAAAGTGGTTCACCATACAACAATCTATAAATATGCAACATCACATTGAAAGAATAAAGGGCAAATACCATATGATCAATCTCACTAGATGCCAAAGAGTCATTTGACAAAACTCAACAACCTTTTGTAATAAGCATTGGTAGTATTTTAGATATAAAAGGAATACACCTCAAGACAATAAAAGCAATATATGACAAACCCACAGCTAATGTTCTTCTCCTCTGATATCAGAGACAAAACAAGGATGCCTGCTCTTGTTTCTTCTATTCAACTAGTACTAAGTATCCTAGCCAGCACAATTATGCAAGAGAAAAAAAATAGAAAACATCAAACCAGAAAGGGAAGTTAAATTAAGCCTGTTTGTACATGATACAGTCTTACATGTAGAAAACCTTAAATAAACCACCAAAAAAACCCTGATAAAACTAATAAAAAATTCAGTGAAGTTGCAGGATATTAAATCACCATATAAAATCAATAACATTTCTATACATCATGAAGAATTATTCTAAAGAAAGAAAGCAATCACATTTCAAATAGCTACCAATCACCCTCCCTTCGCCGTAGAATGTAAACGTCTTAGCACAATAACTAAGAAAATGCCAGGAAGGCTATGTTAACCAGTGTGATGAAAATGTGTCAAACGGTCTATGAATCTAGTGTATTGTGTCCCATTATCACATTAATGTACACAGCTATGATTTAAAAAAACAAAAAACAAAAACATTACAGGTAAAAACCCTATCGACTAGAGAATGAGAGACCCCTCCCCCAAGCAGGAGGCTCACCAAAGGCTATCTGTGAGCAAAATACCTCTCATTCTACCTCATTGGAGAGAGCCACCAGACACCAGGTCTCATTCTCCAGGGAGGTCCCACTTATTACCCTAGATACCACCCTGTCAGGCATGAAATTGAACAGATAATTTTCCCCTACAAATCCAAACCCCCAGTCCATTCTTTCCCCCTCACATGGCAGTCAGAAGTTCTGCTCACTGTAGAGGGCAGAATGGTTGGTCTTTTCCTGAGACACCTAAGCATAGTGTGGACTGCCAAACATCAGGACAGAATCTGTGACTAACGGGGAGTAAAGAGGGTGTGGGAAGAAAGGGACATTTGGTGGGAGGAAGAAAATTTTTCTGGTTATGACTATGCCTGGACAGTAGTGGTGTTGACCCTCAGTTTGGGCCATGTGTTGCTGGATGGGGAGCAGGACCCCCGGCTATAAAGCCACCCAGAATGGGAGAGTTCTTGTCCCCATGTGGAGTGAGTTTGGCAGACAGGGCCGATCCCCAGACTCTGCTGTGCCTGCAATTAGAGGCTTGGCAGATGTGGGCTGAGACCTGAGGACAAGGGTGTGTTCCCTGACTCCAACAGAATCCTCTAGCAGAGGATGGCTGGGTTAAAAGACCTCAGGGAAAGGGTGTGGTTCCTTGTAAGTAAGCCAGTAAGTAGAGGCTTACCTGGTGAGAACTGAGACCTGCGGGTGGGGTATGGTGCCCTGATTCCAATAGAGCCTGAGAACAGAGGCTTGCCATGCAGTGGACTGAGACTGGCATATGAAAGTGTGGTCACCTGACTTCAGCTAGTCTGGCAAGCAGAGGCTTGCTTGGTGTGGACTGAGACTGGAGGACAGGGACGTGTCTTCTGGCTCGAACTGAGCCTGTGAGGAGACAAGTAGAAAACAGTGTGGATTGAGTCTGGTGGGGGTGGGGTGGGCGTGGATTCCTGTTTCCAATTGTGCTGTGGGAGATCCTTGAATCTCTCTCTGTTGAGCAGCATTTGCAAAGCCTGAGACAATTTAATTTGAACTAGTGTCTGGAGCTGTCCACCCAGGGACATTCTGAGGTTGGCCTTAGAAGTTTTCTAGTGGAAAAGAACTGAAGAGTAGGGCTTGGGCACCACAGGTGTTTGTATCTCTTCACAGCTGAGATTTCATGTTAATAACGTGGCTTCTTAGGATAGGATAAAGGTGGGCTGATATCAAAACAGGCTATTTTGTGATGTCTCACTAAGTAGATCCTCAGAGTCTCCATCCAAAACTCTAAAAGGGGCCTTTGTAAGGTTGTCGGAGATAAGCCACAATTACAAAGCCTAGCACTTTGGTAAGGAGCTATCTCTACTACCTGGGAACCCCAATTCAATTTCACCCTGCCAGTTTTAATAACAAAATGGTGGAAAATAAACATGGAGCAGACCCAAAAGAAGAACTCTGGCAAAATGAATAACTACAGTAGATGAACCACCCACAAGAAATGACAAAGGAGATACAATTGAAGATGCCATGCATAGGCAAATGGCTACAATGTCAGAAATAGAATTCAGTGGATAGGAAATAAGATAGATAGAATGGAAAAAAATATAGAAACTGAATTCCAAAAAGTATTCCTAAATTTGTATCAAAAATTAATTAATTCAAAGACCAAGTCACGAAAGATATGGACATAATGAGAAATAGATAGCAGAGCTCAAGGAAACAAAAAAGGTAGTTGAGGAGCACCTAAATACAGTAGAATCCCTTAGTAATAGAGTTGACCAGGCAGAAGAAAGTATCTCCGAAAATGAAGACAAAGATTTTTAATATTCGCAAAGGCTCAAAAGCAGACATATGGAGAACAAAATTTGATCATTCCCTGAGAGACTTGTGGTAACACTCCAAAAGATCAAACATTCATCTTATAAAAATTCTTGAAGAACAAAAGGATGCTACTAAAGGAACAGAAGCTCCACTCCAAGAGATTTAGCAGGAGAATTTAGCAAGCTTTGCAAGAGATATAGAACGTCAGATAGTAGACAGTTTTAAAACCCCAGCAAGACTCAATCCAAATAAAACATCTAGACACACTGCAGTTAACTTTGCCAAAGTTAACATGAAGGAGAAAATTATGCAAGCAGCTAGACGTAAGAAAAGCATCACCTACAATATAAGAAATATCAGAATGACTGCAGATCTCTCTGCCAAAAAGTTTCAAGCCAAAAGAGGACGGTCACTGACCTTCAATCTCTAAAAACAAAACAATGTCTATCCCCAAATCCTGTATTCAGCTAAACTGAGTTTCATTTGTGATAGAGAAATCACATACTTCAAAGACATACACATGTTAAGGAAATTTGCCATAACTAAACCAGTTCTCCAGGATATTCTCAGAGCCATACTCCACAATGACCAGTGCAATGGTCTTCCTCCAAAGTAAACTCATGCAGAAATTTTTGAATAAAACCCCACTTACATAGTGATGAAAGGATTAAAAGTGTCTACTAGACATCCAAAAATCATGACACCCTAAACACAACCAGGCGTAAGAATTCTTTCAATTAAGGTAAATGGTTTCAATTGTCCTCTAAAGAGGCACAGGCTGGGAGACTGGATACATAAACTTAGACTGGATATGTTCTGTACAGAAGAATATTACTTTACCTTAAAGGATAAAAATAGATTCAGGGTGAAGGAATGGACTTGTATAATACAGGCAAATGGAAATCAGAAAAAATCAGGGGTTGCAATTTTACTACCAGATACAATTGACTTTAAATCAGCAAAGGTAAAAAAAGGTAAGGATTGTCACTACATATTTGTCAAGGGAGGTTCGGCACCTGTGGCTCAAGTGGCTAAGATATATTTGTCAAGGGAAACACCCAACATGTTTGATAATTAACATTTATGCACCCTACCAGAATGCTTCTCAATTTATAAACCCAACCCTAATAAATATGAACAACTTAATATCTTCCTGCACTATAATAGTTGAAGATTTTCACACCCCTTTGACAGTTTTGGATAGATCCTCTGAGAAGAAACTCAAGGAAGAAATATTAGACTTAAATTGAACCTAGAACAAATGGACTTAACAGACCTCTACATAACATTTCACCCTAATAAAACTGAATATATACTATTCTCATAATTCCAGGGATCATCCTCCAAAATTGATCATATCCTAGTACATAAGGCTAACCTCAAAAAATTTAAAATAATAGAAATCATTCCTTGTACCTTTTTTGACCAACATGGAATAAAAGTGGAACTCAACAGCAACAGGAATCTTCATACTCAAACAAAGTCATTGAAACTAAATAATCTTAGGCTAAATGATATCTGGGTCAAAGACAAGATTAAGAAAGAAATCACCAAATTTTTGGAACAAAATGATAATAAAGACACAAAGTATCTAAACCTGTGGGATACTATGAAGGCTGTCTTAAGAGGGAAATTTACAACACTGGACGGCTTCATCAAGAAAACAGAAAGAGAGGAAAACAAAAACTTAATGAACATGTCAATCAATTGGGAAAGGCAGAACATTCCAACCCAAAAACCAGCAGAGGAAAATAAATAACCAAAATTATGGCACAATTAAATGAAATTGAAAATAAAAGAATCATTCAGAAGATCAATGAAATGATGTTTTTTAAAAAGATTTATAAAATTGAAAACTTTTGACCAACCTAACCAGAAACAGAAAAGTAAAATCTCTAATATCATATATCAAAAACAATAAAAGAGAAATAACAAGAGATACCTCAGAACTTCAAAAAATCCTCAATAATTACTACAAAAATCTGTTTCCAGAAAAATTAAAATCTGAAGTAAATGGACCAATACCTGGAAGCACACAACCTTCCTAGACTCAACCACAAAGAATTAGAATCTTGAATAGACCTATATCAATCACTAAAATTGCATCGGCAATATGAATCTCTCAAAAAAGGAAAGTCCAAGACCAAACGGCTTCACATCTGAATTCTATAAAATGTTTCAAGCAGAACTAGTACCTATATTATGCAACCATTTCCAAAGCATAGAAGAAGGAATAATTCCCAAAACATTCTATGAAGCAAATATTACCCTGATCCACAAACCAGGAAAGGATGCAACAAAGAAAGAAAATTATAGACAAATATAATTAATACATATCAATGCAAAAATAATCAATAAGATCTTACCAAACAGAATTCAAGAACACATCAAAAATATATATACAACATAATCAAGTTGCTTTTATTCCAGGGTTACAGGGCAGGTTCAACATATGCAAATTTATAAATATAATACATCACATCAATAAAATAGAAAACAAAAATCACATGATTCTCTCAATAGACACAGAAAAAGCCTTTGGTAATATCCAAAATACTTTCATGATCAAAGCACTTAATAAAGTAGTCATAGAAGGGACATTTCTTAAACTGATAGAGGCCGTCTACATCAAACCCGCAGCCAATATCATATTGAATGGTGTATAATTGAAAACATTTCCACTCAGGTCAGAAACAGTGCGATGATGCCCACTGTCTCCACTTCTATTCAACATAGTAATGGAAGTCTTACCCATTGCAATCAGGCAAGAGAAGGTGATCAAGGGTATCCAAATAGGGTCAGAAGAGATCAAACTTTTAATCTTTGTTGATGATATGATCCTAT
>CAUYPK010026092.1:0-11408 GCA_963574355.1 Loris lydekkerianus | reverse complement strand
CCCTCCTCAGAAGCAGCATAACAAAATCCAAACTTGGCAAAGAGCCACAGTATACAAAATAATGATAAGAGGCAAAGAGCCGAAATTCATTTTGGCCGGGAGCCGCACGCGGCTCTAGCCGCGTGTTCGCCACCCCTGGCTGGGTGGTGAAGAGATGGCTAACAGTGTCAAAACCTTTCTCTAGGACCTTGCCAGGGGAATCAAAGACTCCCTATGGGGTATTTGCACCTTCTCAAAGTTAGATGCTCCAATTCAGCAAAAGAGAGAGGAGCAGCGCCAAAGGACAAGCAGTGTCTTGGCACAGAGGGGAGCCCAGAGCAGGGAGGGGAAGCAAGAGAGTGAGCCAGGTATTGTTAGCAGAATTTTCCAGGGTTGTGCTTCAAATGCTGGAGTATTCTGGTTTAGTCCCCTCTAGTTCTATCGGATGTTTATTCCTATGCTTCAGTCAGTAACAGCCCAAATTATTGGTGATCCAACCCTGCACGGAGATGTCTGGTCCTGGCTGGACTAGCCTCACATCAATTCTTAGTGCCCTTGGGTGCTCCTTGTTTGTGCTCAGTGGAGTTGAGAGTGCCATTTGGTTTCAGGATATGGCTGAACTGGCATCTGAGGTATCAGGGAGGAAGCCTCATCCATTCCCTGGTGTCAGCAGAACAGTTGCTGACATGCTTTCCAAGCTCTTATTGCAGGCTCTTTTCCTTACCCAGGGAATGTTCCTGAGCCTTTCCCGCCCACCTTGTTGGTCAGCTGGTTAGTCTCCTTCACATGTCCCTTCTGTGCTCATTCAATAAAGTAATTGAAATGCACCAACCGTTGTCAAACACAGAAAAGAACTGGCCTTACTACTTTGGGGTTGGTTTGCCCTTGTCTTTTCTCACGGCAGATCAGCGGCTCCCTCTTTTCCATCCTCTTTATTCATTATCAGCGCCAATGAAGCACCGACCCCTAAAAAGTGTACTTCTTTCAGTTGTGACCCTTCTCCTTGGAGGTCGTCTTAAGCAACCACCTCTCCCACAAGACAGTGAACCTGCAGTCTGCCCTGAGAAGCTCAACTTCTGCAGAGAAGTTCCCTTCACCACTCCCATCTCCTGCCAAAAAAGGCTGCTGCAGGCCACTGGGTTGCCTGCCCCCCAAACGGGATGGGTGGGAGTTGAGGGAGGCTGCCAAGGGCCCTCTGCTTATTCACTTCTTTCCAAGGAATTGGAAGATCTGTCTCTGGTGCACATAAGGCAGAATCTTCCTGACACAAGTGTGGATTCTTAACACCACCTGAGTTTGAAAGGACTGCAGGTATTTCTACCCTTGCCATTCGCTGTGCCTGGGGCCGCAGGCACCACCTGATGGGATTTGCAATTCTAGCTGTTGGATTTTGTTTTCTCCCCGTGCCTTTTACTCTCCTACTTTCCTGACTTCCACCACATCCTTGGATGGTGGGTTTTGTAATTTTTTTATTTTTTAAGAGGCAGAGTTTCATTTTGTCCCCCTCAGTAGAGTGCTGTTGTGTCACAGCTCACAGAAACCTCCAACTCTTTGGCTTAAGTGATTTTCTTGCCTCAGTTTCCCAAGCTGGGACTACAGGTGCCACCACAACGCCCAGCTGTTTTTGTTGCATTTTGGCCAGGGCCAGGTTTGAACCCGCCACCCTTGGTATATGGGGCCAGCACCCTTCCCACTGAGCCACAGGTGCCACCTGTATTAAATTTTTTTTACTGGAATAAATTACCATAAAATATTAAAAACATTGTGAGTTCTGGGGCTGTGCCTGTGGCTCAGTGGGTAGGGCACCGGGTCCATATACCAAGGATGGCAGTACGAACCTTGCCCCAGCCAAACTGCAACAAAAAACATCTGGGTGTTGTGGTAGGCACCTGTGGTCCCAGCTGCTCGGGTGGCTGAGGCAGGAGACTCACCTGAGCCCGAGAGTTGGAGGTAGCTGTGACCTGGTGTTACAGCACTCTATTGAGGGTGATACAGGGAGACTCAGTCTCTTAAAAAAAAAAAGTGAGTTCTGGTTTGAAGTTCTATTTGTTTATTTCTTTATTATTATTATTGTTATTATTATTTGAGACAAAGCCTCAAGCTGTAGCCCGGGGTAGAGTGCTGTACCATCACAGCTCACAGCAACCTCTGACTCCTGGGCTCAAGCGATTCTCCTGCCTCTGCCTCCCAAGTAGCTGGGACCACAGGCACCTGCCACAATGCCTGGCTATTTTTTGATTGCAGCCATCGTTGTTTAGCGGGCCCAGGCTGGATGCGAACCCGCCAGCTCAGGTGTATGCAGCTAGCGCCTTAGCTGCTTAAGGCACGGGCACCAAGCCTATTTCTTTATTTATAGACTGAGTCCCACTCTGCTTCCCAAGCTGGAGTGCTGTGGAATCCACCCAGCTCAAATTCCTGGGCTCAGGCAACCTCCTGTCTCAGCCTCCTGAATAGCTGGGACTACAGGCACCTGCCACAACATCTGACTAATGTTTTTATTTTTAGTAGAGTGGAGGTTTTGCTCTTGCTCAGGCTGCTCTGGAACTTCTGAGCTCAAGCGATCGTCCCGCCTGGACCTCCCAGGGTGCTGGGAAGGCAGGTGGGAGCCACTTCTCTCACCCAGTCTCATCTCTTTTTTTTCTGGTATTTTGTTATTTTTTATTATGCCCCAGAGGTGAACTTCTAGACAAGGTCTCTGAGTTCATCATTTCATAAATAAAAAGTGAAAACTGAGGGCAGGTTGAGGGGGATGACAAAGACAGCCTCTGAGCTTGTGTGTGCCGGGAGCCAAAACTTAAGAGCAAGCTCACCATGGAAAATTATCGCAATAAGTTAGGTGCTTGGAAGGTTACTGCCCTAGGCGAAATGAACATTCTGACCATTGGATTACCACACCTGCTCCGGGAATTCCCCACCCTCTCATACCCCAGAGCACACTTCCTCCCTCCGCTTGTGTTTATATAGCTGTTAAAAAATAAAGTTTTGGGGGAGCTTGATCAGAATCCTGTCTTGCTCTCCGTTCCTTGTGTCTCTTGTCTTTCACTCTCTCATCCCCATACCCTAGGTCCCTGCTGAACTAGCCCCGCAGGCCGGGGCATGTGTGAGAGTTTTTCTACTGCATATTCTGCTATGAAATTACTGAAGTTAGTGACATTACGTCATCCACAAATATTTGAGTGCCTACTCTGTTCTAGGTAAGGGGCATACAGTAATGAACCAAAGATGGAGCTTACACTGTAGTCAGGGTAGAGAGACAGTAAATTATAGCAATCTGTCCCATGCCAGACAGTCAGCAAGAAGTTCAATCCCTTCTGACCTTGGACCTCAGTGTGTACTGCCCAGGAGTTCCACAGAGACCACACTGCCAAACAAGGCAAATTTACAGCAGAGTCCTTTTATTGAAGAGTCAATTGGCAACTGCCTTAGTGTCCCAACTTGGGGTTTCTGAGAGCAGCCCCTAGGGTTAAGAAGTCGGGTTTTTAAGGCTTGGTCTGCATCCTGGTTGGCACAGAGGCTGTCCAGGTGCATTGGGGGTCAGAGTGGGGGGAGGGACAGCAAGGAAGCATTGTACAGAAGCAGAATTTCGCAGTTAGTTAGCTATATGTCATATATCTTTGTTTTAATATTTTCCCATACATTTTAGTTCCAGTACTTTTCCCGATACATCTTTGTCTCAGTATTCTCTCCACCTGGCTTTGTTTAAAGGTCAGTCTGGGGATAGTCAGTTCATTTCCCAGGCCCAGGAGTTAGTCAAGCAAGAAGTTAGTGAGTACTTTCCCATCTACCTGGGGAGTGAACCAGACTTACTCCATTTTGTTGAGGAATTTGTCAGGAGTTAACTGGTATTTTTCTACTTTAGCCTACACCTAACAAGTCCCCCCATTTCTTCTTAATTAGTCAAATCATTGACTGGTGGGTGAGTATAAGGTTGGGCAAAAGGTCATATTGATTTCTTAATTATCATAAGTTTGACAACACTTATTGCTTTTCAATATAAGCAGTAAGTTGATTCAAAATGCAGGGGCCTACTGCCAGGAGGAGGAGTGGTATGGGTACATAGATTATATATACTTTTTCTTTTCATAAAGTTTAAAGTTTAATTAAGATAAGTCCCACATGGCTTGGTGCCTGTAGCTCAAGTGGCTGAGGCGCGAGTCACATACACCAGAGCTGGTGGGTTCAAATACTGCCTGGAACTGCCAAACAACAATGACAACTACAACCAAAAGGTAGCCAGGCATTGTGGTGGGCGCCTGTAGTTCCAGCTACTTGGGAGGCTGAGGCAAAAGAATCGCTTAAGCCCAGGAGTTGGAGGTTCCTGTGAGCTGTGATGCTATGGCACTCTACCCAGGGTGAAAGCTTGAGGCTCTGTCTCAAAAAAAAGATAACTCCTGCAAGGAGTTTCCTCAGGCTTCAGCTGTGCATGGACCAGCCAGATTCCAGTATGTGGCAGGAGCAGGGCATGTTGATTGTTTTAAGAGTATGAAACTATTTAGTAGTTATGTACAAATATTTACAAGTTCTGGATTCTGAGGCTAAGGTTTACATAATGAGAATATTAGTAGTGTTACTTATAAACTTAGCACAGTTTTTAAGATAATACATAGTTTTAAGAGGTTTTTTGTTGTTGTTGTTGAGACAGAGCCTCAAGCTGTCACCCTGGGTAGAGTACTGTGGCCTCACAGCTCACAGCAACCTCCAACTCCTGGGCTTAAGCCTCCCAAATAGCTGGGACTACAGGCGCCCACCACGATGCCTGGCTACTTTTTGGTGGTAGTTGTCATTATTGTTTAGCAAGTCCAGGCAGGATTTGAACCTGCCAGCTCTGGTGTATGTGGCTGGCACCTTAGCCACTTGAGGTATAGGCAGCGACCCAGTTTTAAGAGGTTTTACATAATTGATAATATTTAATACTGTAGAAATTTTCTAGTGTGGCCAATAGTTAATTTTTGTTGAGTTTCAGGGTTTCAGAGCAAATATGATTATTGTATATAATTCTATACTCCTTGGCTAGTTTCTTAATTCCACTTAATAGGTTAGTTTAGTAAAATAGTTATGTTTTATTTTATGAGTTGACATTATAGACAAGCTGTGATTTAATGCAGGTGGGCCACAGCTTTTTTTTTTTTTTAATCATTTCTGTCTCCAATTTTTCTCTTTACTAAAGATAAATTTAGAGCAGAACTAACTTAGTTACCAATATAAACTGTACTGCCAATATATTGGGCCTAATTATTTGCATAAAGTGCAGTAAGAATGATTAATTGTTAGCTATTTAGGTTTTTTTTCCTTTTAAATTGGCTTTACTGGAACTTTCTATAAGGAATTTTCGGGTTAGACTTAAGCCTTTCATAAGCCCAGGTTTCATCTGTGCCATTAGATACCTGTATGCAATGGGTAAATTTATCTCTTCCTGAGGTCCCCAAGCACATTTTAATTTCTAGACCTGTCAAAAAGCAACCTTTGTCACTTACCACAGATCAGGAAACATTATTGATGGGTATCTGATCAATTTAACCAAAGGGCTTTTTTATTGGCTTTATAAAGTCAACCTTCCCCACACCCCAAGAAGCATTGCAAGGAGTTGCATCTCCTCTCCAGAGCTCGTGAGCCCAGCACCCTCTGGTCTCAAGGAAGCAGGAGCCGCTGCGAAGGCCACTCATGCCCGCCCATTCATGGGACAGCCTCCTGCACTTCGGTTCCAGGGACGCGCTGCTGGCTAAGCATGCAGGGAGGCACGGGGACACAAGCCCAGCAACTTGTGCCACATAGCAAGTGCCTCGGTGAGCAGCCCTGGTCCCACACCTGATTCCGCCAGCTGCAGCCACCACGGTTCTCCAGAGGCTCCTGTCCAGATGGAGAGTTAAAGGACAGAAATTTATCAAATAACCTGGTGGATTAGAGCTGCACCAAGAGAGAAGGTTGAAGAACACACATCAACCCTGCTGAGGCAAGCTGCAGCCCCAAGAATACAAACAAAAGGTACAAAATCCATCACCAAGCAGATGGGAGTCCCATCCCAAATGAGAACGGCTCAGAGTGCCCCACAAACAAATAGGGAGCAGACTTCAAAGGTCCTCCCACTAAACTTCATGGGAGAGACCCTCTAAAAACTGGGCCTACCTCCCCTACTGGGTGCCACGGCATTCTCCTGTCAGGCATAAAACTATATAAAACTGTATAAATTCTCTACCTGCAATTATGAGCTCCCAACACTCCCCTCCACTCACATTCTGAGGTTTGGAGGCCTGTCCCCCAGGAGTCCAGATTCTTGGGTGATTTCTCAAGGGGTGTGGACAGGGCCTAGACTGCAGCTGGTCAGTGCTGATTCTGCAGCACGGGAGTGAGGAGAGGACAGTTGGCTGAGAGGGAACCATGCCAGAGTGGTGGTGTCCCAAGGTGCAGAGCAGCAGCCGTTTTTGACAACAATAGGGCTCACCATCGGAAAGCCACATCCCCTGTCTCTCTGGGCAACCAGAGGAGGCTGGGCATCTTCTCAGGTGGCAACCACCATGGAACAGATCTGGGATAGAAAAGTAGGACCCGTGAGTAAAGGGTTTGCCCGAGGTGGTACCAGCCTGGGTGGAGCCTGGAGACTAGAAAATGCACGTGCAGAGCCGTGAAATTCCCAGGGTGGGGCTGACCCAGAGGACCACTTTATTGAGCTTAAGACACACCCAGCCCTCAGGAGATCGTCAGCCTACAGACAAAGGAAGGCTGGAGGCTAGAACTGATAGCTAACCGAATACAAACCTGTAGGAGCAAAGACAGGGCCTGAGGCGCAGGCTCTGGGAACTCAAAACAGCTTCTCTTCAGCAGGGGAATTTAGCAGGGACAAAAACAAATTCCCGCAAAGTTGTTCTATTCTGTCAGTAACATCAATTGGGGTGGGGCTGGAACTGAGTAAACACTCCCCAGTCTCCATCAAGTGCCCAAGGTTGTCAGGCCTCACCTCCCCCTGCCAGATAGTGGCAAAGAGAAGCAGCCTGGCTGAGGAGATATAGATCTCCTTGTGATTCAGGTGGGTGCAAACCCCCAGAGTATCTGCTCACTGGAGGCAACTAGGCCACAGCCCTGTGGGGCTATCAGTGATTGGTGTGACAGAGGTGCAAGGTGGGGAAGAAGGCATGAACCTACCTAGACTAATCTATTTGCTGGGTGGGTCCTCCTGTGTTCAGGGAGCACCACAGCAAGTCATATTTGAGTTGTCAACAGACCCCTGCAATCCAGTTGCCAGAGACCTTTTAAACTCTCGCACCTGAGACAGGTGCTGACTGAGACAATTGATTTGGACCTTTTGAACTGAGCCAATTGCCCAAAGACTATTCAAGTGGATGTGTGGTTGTAGGAAGGTTTGATTTTCCTATTCCAATTGTTGCCTGTGGGGGGTGGGGTGACTTTATTGCTGGTCTTTCTCCATAACTGAGACTTCAATCCAGAGTAACTGTTTCACTAGGGTCGGACAGAGACCAGCTGAAAACAAGACAGAACAACTTAGCCCCACCACACCAAACAGGTCCCCAGTTTCTCAGGTCCTAGCACTATACGAGTCCTCGACAAAGCTCCAGGGGAAAAGTCAAATGGTATAAAATAATCATGGGGCAGAATCAGCGGAAAAACTCTGATAACATGAATAACCAGAGTAGATCAACCCCCCCCCCCTAGGATCGTTAGGGCAGTTGTAACTGAAGATCCCATTCATAAACACCTGGCTGAGATGTCAGAAATCGAATTCAGAATTTGGATTGCAAACAAAATTAATAGAATGGAGGAAAATTTGGAATTAGAAATTCAAGGAGCAATTCAAAAGTCAGAATTAGAAATTTGAAGAGAAATTCAAAAAATGTCTCAAGAATTTAATAAATTTAAAGACAAAACCACCAAATATTTTGATGCACTGAAGCAAGAATTTAAAGCCCTCAAATATCTGAAAAATAGAGTAGAATCCATCAGTAGCAGAGTTGGAGCAAGCAGAAGAAAGGATTTCTGACATTGAAGACTAAGTTTTTCAACAAAAGAGGAAGAGAAATGGACAGCAAAAACAGATCATTCTGTCAGAGAGCTCTGGGATAATTCTAAGAAGGCTAATATCCACCTCATTGGAATCCCTGAAAGTGATGAAGTGGCCTCGCAAGACACAGAGGCCCTTCTCCATGAAATTATGAAAGAGAATTTTCCAGACATGCCAACAGATTCTGAAATTCAGATAGCACTTTCAGAACCCCAGAATGACTCAATCCAAATAAGACATCCCCCAGACACATCATAATTAACTTTACTAAAGTTAATATGAAGGAGAAAATTCTGAAAGCAGCCAGACGAAGAAATCCATTACCTGCAAAGGGAAGACTATTAGAAACACTGCAGATCTCTCTGCTGAAACTTTTCAAGCCAGAAGAGGGTGGTCATTGACTTTTAATCTCCTAAAGCAAAATAACTTTCAACCCCAAATCCTGTATCCAGCTAAACTGAGTTTCATTTATAATGGAGAAATTAAATACTTTAATGACACTCATATGTTGAAGAAATTTGCCATAACTTAACCAGCTCTTCAGTATATTCTCAGACCTATCCTCCATAATGACAAACCCAATCCTCTACCACAAAAGTAAACTCACTCAGAAACTTTTGATCAAACTCCGACTTCCACACTGGTGAAAGGATTAAAAATGTCCCCTGGATTTTTCAAAAACTCAATACCCAAAATTTTACCAGAATTATCAATATTCTCAATTAATGTGAATGGCTTAAACTGTCCTCTAAAGAGGCATAGGTTAGCTGACTAGATACAAAAACTTAGGCCAGATATTTGCTGCATACAAGAGTAACATCTTACCTTAAAAGATAAATACAGACTCAGGGTGAAAGGATGGTCATCCATATTTCAGGCAAATGGTAATCAGAAAAAAGCAGGTGTTGCAATTCTATTTGCAGATACAATAAGCTTTAATCCAATAAAAGTAAGGAAGGATAAGAATGGTCACTTCATATTTGTTAAGGGTAATACACAATATGATGAAATTTCAATTATGAATATTTATGCACCCAACCAGAATGTGCCTCAATTTATTTATTTATTTATTTATTTATTTATTTATTTATTTTGACTCCTGATTTTATTATTCAATTTCTTTTTTTCTATTTAAAGTAATCTTTGGTGGCTGGGAAGCCTTGCCTCCCAAGACCAGAGTCAGTTGGAGCTGGTTGTTGTTGGAAGGGGGTGGGTTGGGGGACTGGGATGAGGGCAGGGAGACCCTGCTCTGCTGGCTGTCTTGGGTGGAAAAGATGAACTGCACTTCACAGAGCCTGGGTGTGGTAGGAAGGGGATGAGGCAGGAGCAGCAAGCTGGGGAGATGGGACCCACCTCAGTCCCCAGCTTCATGTGCCTCAATTTATAAGAGAAACTCTAACAGAGATGAGCAACTTGATTTCCTCCAGTTCCATAATAGTCAGAGATTTCAACACTCCCTTGGCAGTGTTGGATAGATCCTCCAGTAAGAAGCTAAGCAAAGAAATTTTAAATTTAAATGTAACCATCCAACATTTGGATTTAGCTGACATCTACAGAACATTTCATCCCAACAAAACTGAATACACATACTTCTCATCAGCCCACAGAACATACTCCAAAATTGATCACTTCTTAGGTCAGCCTTAAGTCTAGCCTCAGTAAATTTAAAGGAATAGAAATTATTCCTTGCATTTTCTTGGACCACCTGAAATAAATGTTGAACTCAGTAACAACAGGAATCTGCATATGCATACAAAAACATAAAAGTTAAATAAACTTATGCCTAATGATAGCTGGGTCAGAGATGAGATTAAGGAGGAAATTGCCAAATTTGGGGAACAAAATGACAATCAAGATTGTCAAACTCCAACTAAAGTTAATATGAAGGAGAAAATTCTGAAAGTAGCCAGATGTAAGAAATTCATTACCTACAAAGGGAAGAATATTAGAAACACTGCAGATCTCTCTCCTGAAACTTTTCAAGCCACAAGAGGGTGGTAATTTAATTTTAATATCATAAAGCAAAATGTCCTAAAGCAAAAAAAAAAAAAAAAAGAAAACCTCTGGTATACTGCAAAGGCAGTCCTAAGAGGGAAAGTTATAGCATTGCAAGCCTTCCTCAAGAGAATGGAAAGAGGAAGTTAACAACTTAATGGGACATCTCAAGCAACTGGAAAAGGAAGAACATTCCAAACCTAAACCTAGTAGAAGAAAATAAATAACCAAAATTAGAGGAGAATTAAATGAAATTGAAAAAAAAAAATTATATAACAGGTCAATAAATCAAAAAGTTGATTTTTTGAAAAGGTCAATAAAATAGATAAACCTTTGGCCCACCTAACCAGGAAAAAAAGAGGAAAATCTCTAATTTCATCAATCAGAAACAGCAAAGACAAAATAACAACAGACTCCTCAGAAATTCAAAAAATCCTTAATAAATATTACAAGAAACTTTATTCTCAGAAATATGAAAATCTGAAGGAAATTGACTGATACTTGGAAGCACGTCACCTTCCAAGACTTATCCAGAATCAAGTGGAAATGTTGAACAGGCCCAATATCAAGTTCTGAAATAGCATCAACCACACAAAACCTCCCTAAAAAGAAAAGCCCGGGACCAGATGGCTTCCCGTCAGAATTCTACCAAACCTTTAAAGCGGAACTAGTACCTGTATTACTGAATCTGTTCCAAAATGTAGAAAAAGAAGGAAGACTACCCAACACGTTCTATGAAGCAAAATCACTCTCTTTTCTGGTTATTACAGGGCAAGCAGCCATGAGCAGCAAAGTCTCTCACAACACGTTGTACGAGGCAGTTCAGGAAGTCCTGCATGGGAACCAGTGTAAGCGCCGGAAGTTTTTGAAAACTGTGGAGCTGCGGATCAGCTTGAAGAACTATGATCCTCAGAAGGACAAATGCTTCTCTGGCACTATCAGTCTTAAATCCACTCCCATCCCATGTTCTCAGTGTGTGTCCTGGGGGACCAGCACCCCTGCGATGAGGCCAAAACTGTGGACATACCCCACATGGACATCGAGGTGCGGAAGAAACTGAACAAAAACAAGAAGCTGGTCAAGAAGCTGGCCAAAGCTTCTGCACAGCCAAGAACATAGTGAGTAAAGCAAGCAGACAGCCCTCAGAATGGGAGAAAATATTTGCAGGTTATATCTCTGATAAAGGTCTAATAACCAGAATCCACAGAGAACTCAAATTCATTAGCAAGAAAAGAACACGTGACCCCATTTCAGGGTGGGCAAGGAACTTAAAGAGAAACTTCTCTAAAGAAGACAGACGCAAAATCTACAAACACATGAAAAGAAGCTCATCATCCTTAATCATCAGAGAAATGCAAATCAAAACTACTTTGATATATCACCTAACCCCAGTAAGAGTAGCCCACATCACAAAATTCCAAAA
>CAUYPK010026091.1:0-10900 GCA_963574355.1 Loris lydekkerianus | reverse complement strand
ATTTTCTTCCAAAAAATTGGTAATTTCTTTCTTAATCTCATCTCTGACCCAGCTATCCTTCAACATAAGGTTATTTAACTTTCATGTTTTTGTAGGAGTTTGTAGATTCCTGTTGTTACTCAGCTCAAGTTTTATTCCATGATGGTCCAAGAAGATGCATGGAATAATTTCTATTCCTTTAAATTTACTGAGGTTAGACTTGTGACCCAGATGTGATCAATTTTGGAGTAAGTTCTGTGGGCTGATGAATATATGTGTATTCAGTTTTGTTGAAATGTTCTGTAGATATCTGCTATGAAATGTTCTGTAGATATCTGCTAAATCCAAATGTTGGATATTTAGGTTTAAATCTAAAATTTCTTTGCTCAGCTTCTTGTTGGAGGATCAATCCAATACTGCCAAAGGAGTGTTGAAATCTCCAAGTATTATGGAGCTGGAGGATATCAAGTTGCTCATGTCTGTTAAAGTTTCTCTTATAAATTGAGGTGCATTCTTGTTGGGTGCATAGATATTAATGATTGAAATCTCATCCTATTGAGTATTACCCTTAACAAATATGAAGTGACCGTTCTTTTCCTTCCTTACTTTTGTTGGTTTAAAGCCTATTGTATCTGTAAATAAATTTGCAACACCTGTTTTTTTCTGATTACCATTTGCCTGAAATATGGATGACCATCCTTTCACCCTGAGTCTGGATTTGTCTTTTAAGTTAAGATGCGACTCTTTTATGCAGCAAATACCTGGCCTGAGTTTTTGTATCCAGTCAGCTAACCGATGCCTCTTTAGAGAACAGTTTTAGCCATTCACATTAATGGAGAATATTGATAAGTCTGGTGAAATTTTGGGTATCGATTTTTTCAAAAGTCCAGCAGACATTTTTAATCCTTTCACTAGTGTGGAAGTTGGGAGTTTGATCAGAAGTTTCTGAGTGAGTTTACTTTTGTGGTATAGAATTGGGTTGGTCATTATGGAGGACAGGTCTGAGAATATCCTGGAGAGCTGGTTTGGTTATGCAAATTTCTTCAACATATGAATGTCATTAAAGTATTTAATTTCTCCATCATAGATGAAACTCAGTTTAGCTGGATACAAGATCTGGGCTTGGAAGTTATTTTTCTTTAGGAGATTAAAAGTCAATAACCACCCTCTTCTGGCTTGAAAACTTTTAGCAGAGAGATCTGCAGTCATTCTAATATTCTTCCTTTTGTATGTAATGGCTTTGTTTCACCTGGCAGCTTGAGAATTTTCTCTTTCATATTAACTTTAGTGAAGTTAATTATGATATGCCTGGGGGATGTCTAATTCGGATTGAGTTGTGCTGGGGTTCTGAAGCTGTCTGCTATCTGTATTTCAGAATCTCTAGGCATGTCTGGAAAATTCTCTTTCATAATTTCATGCAGAAGGGCCTCTGTGCCCAGCGAGAGCACTTCATCAGTTTCAGGAATTCCAATGATTTGAATATTGGCCTTCTTCGAGTTATCCCAGAGCTCTCTGAGAGAATGATCCATTTTTGCTCTCCATTTCTCTTCCTCTTTGAGAGTTTGGGAGTGTTCATAGGCTTTATCTTAGGGTTTTATAATTCTCTTTGCAAAGATCTTTCACCTCTTTGGTTAGATATATTCCTAAGCATTTAATTTTCTTTGAAGCTGCTGTGAAGGGAATTTGTCCTTGATGTGGTTCTTAGCTTGGATGTTATTGGCATATACAAAGTCTACTGGTTTGTAGACATTGACTTTATACCCTGAGATGTTACTGTATTTCTTGATCACTTCTGGGAGTTTTGCAGTTAAGCCTTTGGAATTTTTTGAGTATAAGATCATGTCATCAGCAAAGAGTGACAGTTTGACCTCCTCTGCCCCCATCTGGATGCCCTATATAGCCTTCTATTGTCTGATTGCATTGGCTAGGACTTTCAGAACTAGGTTGAATAATAGTGGCAAAGGTGGACATCATTGTGTTGTTCCAGTTCTAAGTGGAAAAGCTTTTAGTTTTACTTCATTCAGTATGATAGTAGCTATGGGTTTGTCATAGATGGTTTCAATCAGCTTAAGAAATATGCTACCTATATGTATTTTCTTAAGTGCTGTTTTAAGAAAAGGATGCTAAATTTTATCAAATGCTCTTTCTGCATCTATGACGTGGATGATATGGTTTTTGTTTTTCATTCTATTGATATGATGAATTACATTTATAGATTTGCATACGATAAACCAGCCTTGTAACCCTGGGATGAATTCTACTTGATCATGATGTATCATTTTTTTAATGTGTCGCTGCAATCTCTCTCAGACCACGCAAGTCCTCAGCGATCCTTTTTTGTTTGTTTGTTTTTGCAGTTTTGGGCCGAGGCTGGGTTTCAACCTGCCACCTCTGGCATATGGGGCCAGCATCCTACTCCTTTGAGCCACAGGTGCTGCGCTATTAGCTAAAATTTTGTTGAGTATTTTTGCATTTATGTTCATTAGTGAAATTGGTCTGTAGTTCTTTTTTTAAGTTGGGTTCTTTCCTGGTTTTGAAATCAGGTGATGTTTGCTTTATAGAATATGTTTGGGAAGCTTCCTTTTTTCCTTCTTAATATTTTAGAATTGGTTCTGCTCATCTTTAAAGGTTTTCATAGAATTCTGGTGTGAAACCATTTGGTCCGGGGCTTTTTATTGTTTTAAGCTTTTTTATTTTTTCTACAATCACAGCACTTGATATTGGTCTATTCAAGATATCTATTGCTTCCTAGTTAAGTCTAGGTAGATGATGTGATTACAGATATTAGTCCATTTCCTCCACATTGTCAATTTTATGAGCATAAAGATTTTTGTAATAGTCAGAGATAATCTCTTGTATCTCTGTGGTATCAGTTGTTATTTCCTCCCCTTTTCATTTGTGATTAAGGTTATTTAAGATTTTACTTTTCTGTTTCTAGTTCATCTGCCCAGAGGTTTATTGATTTTATTTACCTTTTTGAAAAACCAACTTTTTCTTTCATTAATTGTCTGAATGATTCTTTTATTTTCAATTTCATTTATTCCTGATTTAACTTTGGTTATTTATTTTCTTCTGCTAAGTTTGGGATTGGATTGCTGTTTCTTTTCCATTTTTTAAAGATGATTCATTAGTTTGTTGATGTGCTCCCTTTCTATTTTTTTTTTTTTTTTTTTTTTTTGGATATAGGCATCTAATGTGATTAATTTCCTTTTTAGGACTGTGTTTGTAGTGTTCCACTAGTTTTTGTAGTTTGTGTCTTCATTGCTGTTATGTTCAAAGAATTTAATAATTTTCTTCTTTGTCTCTTCCTTGACTCAACTGTTATTCAGCATGAGGTTGTTTAATTTCCATGCTTTTGTGTGAGGATGAAAATTTTTGTTGGAGTTGAGTTCCACCTTTATTGTCTTATGGTCTGAGAAGATACAAGGTATAATTACAATTATTTTGATTTTGTTGAGGTTTAATTTGTGTCTGAGGATCTGATCTGTTTTGGAGAATGTTACATAGGCCGATGAGAAGAACACACACACACACATAGAGAGAGAATATATATGCCTTAGCTTTGGGATAGTGTGTTCTGTATATGTCTATTAAGCACAATTGTTCTAGGGTCACATTTAAGTTTCAGGTATCTTTGTTTAGATTCTGTTTAGAGGATCTGTCCAGCTCTTCCAGGGAGTGTTACAGTCTCATACTATTATAGTATTATAGGATATAATGCTCAGGACAATCAAAGTCTATTTCATAAATCTTAAATTTAAGCATTTAAATTGGGTGCATAATTATTTAGAATTGAAATTTTTTTTGTGGTATTGTTCCCCTTGACTAGTATGAAGTGTCCATCTTTGCCTTTTTTGACTTTAGTTGCTTTAAACCCATTTGTATCTGAAAATAAGATTACAACCCATCCTTTCTTCTGATTTCCATTTGCCTGAAATATTGTTTTCCATTCCTTCATCCTGAGTCTTGTTTTATCCATTGAGGCTAGGTGTGTTTTCTGGAGACACTATATAGATTGCTTGTACTTTTATATCCAATCAGCCAACCTGTACCTCTTCCATGGGGAATTGAAGCCTTTAACATTTATTGAGAGAATTGATAAAAATGAGACTCTATCTCAAAAAAAAAAAAAAAAAAAAAAGAGGCAGAAAAGAAGATAGAGAAGGCAGAATGTTCACTCAGAGTATGGAGTTCTATTCATTTTATTCTGTGAAAGTCCATTGCTCAGTTTTATCCTTTGCATCATTTTGGAAGTTAAGTTTTGCCTTTTAGTTTGTGGTTGTTTACTTTGCTGGTGGTCTATTGTAATGGTCAGTGTGGAAAATAGGTCTAAGTATTTCCTGTAGTGCTGGTCTTGTTGTGTCAAATTTTCTTAATGTTTGCATTTCAGCAAAAAATTTGATTTCTCCATCAATTTTAAAGCTTAGCTTATTAGGATATATAATTCTGGGGTGAAAATTGTTTTGTTTGAGAATATTAAAGGTAGATGACCATTCTCTTCTAGCTTAAAAAGCTTCAGTTGAGAAATCTGCTGTCACCCTGATGGATCGGTCCTGGTAGATCAATTGGTGCTTACTCCTGGCTGATTGCTGAATTTATTCTTTTGTCTTGACTTTGGACAGGTTTATTCCAATGGGTCCTGGAGACGCTCTGCTTGCATTGAGAAGATGTGGGATTAAATTTCCCTCTGAAAGAAGTGTGTCAGGATATTTGGTGATACTTGGGAAGTTTTCATTTATGATATCCTCCAGTAGGGCTTCCATTCCCCTGGGACATTCTTCTTCTCCTTCTATAATTTATATGTTTGAATGCTCTGTGAAGTCCCATAATTCTCTGAGTGAACATTCTGCCTTCTCTCTCTTCTTTTCTGCCTCTTTTTTTTTTTTTTTTTTTTTTTTTGAGATAGAGTCTCATTTTGTCCCCATTGGTAGAGGTCTGTGGCATCACAGAGGTGGCATTACAGCAACCTGTAATTCTTGTGCTCAAGTGATTCTCTTGCCTCAGCTTCTAAAGTAGCTAGGACTATGCTGGCACCTACCACAATGCCCAGCTGTTTTTTCAAAATGGGTTCTTGGTCTTACTCAGGTTGGTCTCTAAATTCTGAGCTCAGTTGATCCACTTGCTTTGGCCTCCCAGAGTGCTAGAATTCCTGGTCCTTCTTTTCTGCCTCTTTAACTTCCTGTGTTAGGTCAAGGGCTTTAACCTCCAGCTCTGAGATGGAGGTCTCAGATGTTCTAATCTGTTACTGATACTTTCTACTGCATCTTTAAGTTCCCTGATTGACTCCTTCAATTCCTTAAGCTCTGCCATATATCCATATACATGAAGTTATAATTCTTCATGTCTTTCATCCCTTACTTCATTTTTGGATTTCCTTTTTGCTATTTTCTACTTTCTCAGCAGTTTTCTTATTGTTTTTACCATCCATATTTTACATTACCTTTCTGACATGTCTAACATTTCTTTATAGGTGGAATCCTCTGCAGTAGCTACCTCATGATCCCTTTGTCTATTCAGGTTTTTCATGTTACCAGGATTTTTCTGTTGGTTCCTCTTTATGAATGCTTTCTTCTTTCCCCCTTAGTTCCATTTCCAGTATCTCTTTAAATTACATTGTCTCTGTGCTTAGGTGTTGAAGTATCCTTTTGGGATAGGACCAAAAAGAAGAGAATAGGGAAGAGCAAGAAGACAACAGAGATAGAAAAGAGAAAAGAAAAAAAAGGAGAGGGGAGTAAAAGGAAAAAATGACAGGAAGAAGAGAATAACATAGAGATACAGGAGTAATAATGGTGTTCAAGAGGATGCTTTGACACACACCTGTAATTCGTGGCCTCTGGAGGGCTGGCATGCATGGGTTCCCTAAGCAAAACCAGGACTCTGTCTTCACCAAATAGAGAAGAAAAATCACCAGCAGTTTTTTGCAATGGGGACCTATTGATAGCATCCTTACAAATCCCCAAGCTAGACGGACTCCCTAGACCAGGGGATCAAGGCCTCCTAGAGCCAGGCCAAGGCTGTGGCACCCCAGTCTAGGCCTCAGAGTGTATAAATGGAATGCACATTGAGAAAAAATTAAACAGATTAGAAAAAAACAAATAATAATAAAAGTATATAAAGAAAATTGAAATTAAATTATAAATTCATATAAAATTATGTAAAAATAAGATGGAGGTATATTTTAGTTGTTATTTGAGAAATTTATGTGGGAAAGATAGGAAAAGTAGAAAAATCTTTACAAACAGAGTAAAGGATGAATGAACAAAAGGGGCAGGAAAACTGCAACAAACATAGAGCCCTTAATATTGAAGAAAGTAAAAATGAAAACATAAAAATACAATCAAATGAAATAAAACAAAGAAACATAAAACCTTAAGGGGAAAAATTGGAAAAGAAAAGAAGAACAGGACAAGGAAAACCATAGCAAAAATAGAGCCCTTACTATTGAAGAAAGAAACAATGAAAAATTATGAATGTAAACAAAAAGAAAAAGAAAAATCTAGAGGAAAAGATCAAAAATGTTCAAAAAGCAAAATTTCATACATATAAAATATGTAATATGTTTACATATAAAATATAAAAATATGTATGATTTTGGATTATGGCAAGATGGCGGCTAAGTAACAGCTTCCTTGCAACTTGGCATGGTGAGTCTGGGGAGAGTAGATTCCAGGCATCTCTGGCTGGTGGGATCTGCACATAAACATCCCTTTGAGGAAACAAGGAGTCAGTGAGAGACTTTTGGACCTCATGAGGAGGACAAAAGCAGTGGGGAACTGGCAAGTGGTTGCTGGTGTTCATTTGGTCTAATTCTGCAGGGAGCTGTAAGTACAGTAGCAGTGAGATTACAACCTGGAAAGGCCTTACCTGTGAGCTGTTTTGTTTTTTTTTTGGACTTGACACTCAGTTGAACTATTTTGGGAGAACTTGGGCAAGAGTGCATAGGACTTTAAGCATTGTCTAGGGCCCAAGACTGAGCCTCTGAGCCAGACGGAGCTAATAGTGTTCCACTGTGGGCCGTGTGGAGCCATTGTGGGAGAACTACCCCAGCAAGCTCTGCCCTCACAGAGCAAGGACTGGCAGGAACAAGTAATCTAGTGACTGAGGACCCAAAAGGCAGGGACTGAGATGCCTTAAAGCCTTGGCCCTCATGGGCATAGAGACCGATTTTGGCACACTGAATAAGCTGATGGCCACATCAGGAGTGATCCCAGTGACAAATCTTTACCTGAGAAAGCTTCTGCTTGTCACAGGTTAGCAGTTTAAAGTGTCTTTTAAGAGGGCTGGAGAGAGATTTAGGCTTTCCATCCTGAGGGGTTTGAGAAATCAGCAGAGGCCTCCAGTCTCCAACTTGAACAGCCATATCAGCATTGTGATTAACATCTCATGCCCCAGAAGAGCCTGTTGCCCAGATAATATTCAGCAAGATATTTATACTGCTTTTTTTTTTTCAAAATTTCAACATTTTTCCTATAGATTTTCTTTTCATTTTTTCTTTATTTCTTTCTTCATTTTTGTAGTTTAAATATAATTTTCTGTTGTTGCTTTTTAAAAAAAATTAGAACTTCAGCTCCACCATCAGGGCTGTTGCATTCCCAGCTGGGGCCCAGCACAGCACTAGTGGGCTGGCTCACCTTCACCTATTTGTGGCACCTGGGCTGGTGCTCCCATTACCAGGGTAATTGGGGTGCTGACTCTCTGCCCCTGGATCCCCTGCTGGCACTGTTTTTAAACCACTCTACCCCCAGGGCAGGTGGCGGGGAAAAGAACCAGCGAAGAAGGTGCCTCCCACGAGCCATGTGGCTGCAGAAGGAGGGAGCGGTGGCTGGGGCTGCTGGATTTAAATATATTTGGACTATTGTGACCATTGCCACAATTTAATGATTTATATTCATTCCCATTTCTCCATCCACAAAGCAGGATGTGGCAAGAAAAGAAGCATTGCTTCTTTTTTTTACCAGCATATGGAAATCAATGAACCAATTCCTTCCTCTGAAGTCAGTTCATATCCTGTTCCTCACCAGATAATTCTTACATTGCAGATCTCTTGCAAGTGGCTGATAACAGATTCCGGTCATGGCAGTGGCAGCTCCAGTGGTGGCGGTGGCGACAGCTACCGAGCTGGCAGTTCCAGTTGCGGTGGCAGCAGATACAGTGGTGGTAGTTCCAGCATCGGCAGCAGCAGCTCCACTGGTGGCAGTGGCAGCAGCTATGGTGGCGGCAGTCCAGCGGTGGCTATGGTGGCGGCAACGAGTCTTCCAAGGGATGCAGATACAAACAAAACCAGAGTAATCAAGACTATTATTGAAGAGGTGGCATCTGATGGTAGAGTTCTTTCATCTATGGTTGAATCAGAAAATGAGAAACACTACTATTAAGCTGCAAAAAGAGGAAAGAGTCTCCTTTCACATGAGCTGTTCTATACAGATGTGTGGAAGACAGAGTCTCCACCCACGAAGACACTTCAGTCTTAATGGCCTTGAAATGTTCTGTCCTTGAAAATAAGGGGCAGAGACAAGATGGCTGACTGAAGCCAACTTTATGCAGAGGCTCCCGTTCAAAAGGAGAGTAAAAGGACAGAAATTTAGCAAGTAACCTGGTGGATTAGAGCTGCACCAAGAGAGAAGTTTGAAGAACACACATCAACCCCGCTGAGGACAGCTGCGACCCCAAAGATACAAACAAAAGGTACAAAATCCATCACCAAGCAGACAGGAATCCCTTCCCCAATGAGAATGACTCAGAGTGCCCCACAAACAAAAGTGCAGAGTTCAAAGGTCCTCCCAGTACACTCAACTGGAGAGACCCTCTAAAAACTGGACCTACCTCCCCTACTAAGGTGCCACAGCATTCTCCTGACAGGCATAAAACAGTATAAAACTGTATATATTCTCTACCTGCATTTCTGAGCTCCCAGCATTCCCAGCTTCTCGTCTGCAGGGGACTTTAGCAGAGACAGAAACAAATTCCAACAAAGTTGTTCTGTTCTGTTCTGTTCTGTCAGTAACATCAATCAGGAGGCATCAACCTTCCCAGACTGATCTATTTGCTGGGTGGATCCCCCTGACTCCATGGATCACTGGAGCAAGCCATATCTGAGTAGTCACCAGACCCCTGTGATCCAGTTGCCAGACACCTTTTAAACTCTCCCACCTGAGACAGGTGCTGACTGAGACAATTTATTTGGACCTTTTAAACTGAGCCAATCACCTGAGGACTATTCAGGTGGTGCACTGGGTGCGTGGTTGTAGGAAGGTTTGATTTTCATCTTCCAATAGTTGCCTGTGGAGAGCGGGGTGACTTAATTGCTGGTAATTCTTCACAGCTGAGACTTCAACCCAGAGTAACTGTTTCACTAAGGTCAAACAGAGACCAGCTGAAAATAAGACAGAACCACCTAGCCCCACCACACCAAACAGGTCCACAGTTTCTCAGCCCATAGCACTTTACGGGACCTCAACAAAGCTCCAGGTGAAAAATCAAATGGTGTAAAACAATCACGGGATGGAATCAGTGGAAAAACTCTGGTAACATGAATAACCAGAATAGATCAACCCCCCCTCCACCAAGAAAAAATATGGCAGATGTAACTAAAGACCCCATTCATAAACAGCTAGCTGAGTTGTCAGAAATCAAATTCAGAATTTGGATCCCAAACAAGATTAATAAAATGAAGGAAAATTTGGAATTAGAAATTCAAAGAGCAATTCAAAAGTTGGAATTAAAAATTAAAGAAGAAATTCAAAAGTTGTCTCAAGAATTTAATAAATTTAAAGAAAACCACCAAAGATTTTGATGCACTGAAGCAAGAATTTGCACCTCTCAAAGATCTGAAAAATATAGTAGAAGCCCTCAGTAACAGAGTGGAGCGAGCAGAACAAAAGATTTCTGACATTGAAGACAAAGCCTTTGAAAGCTCCCAAACTCTCAAAGAGGAAGAGAAATGGAGAGCAAAAATGGATCATTCTCTCAGACAGCTCTGGGATATTTCGAAGAAAGCTAGTATCTGCCTCATTGCCATCCCTGAAAGTGATGAAGTGGCCTCACAAGGCACAGAGGACATTCTCCATGAAATTATGAAAGACAATTTTCCAGACATGCCAAGAGATTATGAAATTCAGATAACAGACAGTTTCAGAACCCCAGCATGACTCAATCCAAATAAGACATCCCCCAGGCATATCATAATTAACTTCACTAAAGTTAATATGAAGGAGAAAATTCTGAAAGCAGCCAGACATAAGAAAGCCATTACTTACAAAGGGAAGAATATGAGAATGACTGCAGATCTCTCTGCTGAAACTTTTCAAGCTAGAAGAAGGTGATCATTGACTTTTAATCTCCTAAAGCAAAATAACTTTCAACCCTGGATCCTATATCCAGCTAAACTGAGTTTCATTTATGATGGAGAAATTAAATACTTTAATGACATTCATATGTTGAAGAAATTTGCCATAACCAAACTAGGTCTTCAGGATATTCTCAGACCAGCCCAATCCTCTACCACAAAAGTAAACTCACTCAGAAACTTTTGATCAAACTCCAACTTCCACAGTGGTGAAAGGATTAGTGGCAAAAGTCCACTGGACTTTTGAAAAACTCGATACCCAAAATTTTACCAGACTTATCAATATTCTCCATTAATGTGAATGGCTTAAACTGTCCTCTAAAGAGGCACAGGTTAGCTGACTGGATACAAAAACCCAGGCCAGATATTTGATGTATACAAGAGTCACATCTTACCTTAAAAGATAAATATAGACTCAGGGTGAAAGGATGGTCGTCCATATTTCAGGCAAATGGTAATCAGAAAAAAGCAGGTGTGGCAATTCTATTTGCAGATACAATAGGCTTTAAAACAACAAAAGGGGGAAGGATAAGAATGGTCACTTCATATTTGTTAAGGGTAATACTCAATATAATG
>CAUYPK010026088.1:0-16384 GCA_963574355.1 Loris lydekkerianus | reverse complement strand
TACTTCGTTTTATATGGAATAAAAAAAAACCTCGAATAGCCAAGACATTACTCAGCAATAAAAACAAAGCAGGAGGAATCACACTACCAGACCTCAGACACTATAAATCGATAGTGATCAACCCAGCATGGCACTGGCACAAAAACAGAGAGGTTGATGTCTGGAACAAAATAAAAAACCAAGAGATGAACCCATCTACTTACTTGATCTACTACTTATTTGATCTATGATAAGCCAATTAAAAACATTCAGTGGGGAAAAGATTCCCTATTTAACAAATGGTGCTGCGTAAACTGGCTGGCAACCCGTAGAAAACTGAAACTGGACCCACACCTTTCACCATTAACTAAGATAGACTCTCACTGGATTAAAGATTTAAACTTAAGACATGAAACTATAAAAATACTAGAAGAGAATGCAGGGAAAACTCTTGGAGAAATCGGTCTGGGCGAGTATGTTATGAGGAGGACCCCCTGGGCAATTGAAGCAGCTTCAAAAATACACTATTGGGACCTGATCAAACTAAAAAGCTTCTGTACAGCCAAGAACACAGTAAGTAAAGCAAGCAAACAGCCTTCAGAATGGGAGAAGATATTTGCAGGTTATGTCTCTGACAAAGGTTTAATAACCAGAATCCACAGAGAACTCAAACGTATAAGCAAGAAAAGAACAAGTGATCCCATCGCAGGCTGGGCATGGAACTTAAAGAGAAACTTCTCTGAAGAAGACAGGTGCACGGCCTACAGACATATGAAAAAATGTTCATCATCCTTAATCATCAGAGAAATGCAAATCAAAACTACTTTGAGATATCATCTAACTTCAGTAAGATTACCCCATATCACAAAATCCAAAGACCAGAGATGTTGGCATGGATGTGGAGCAAAGGGAACACTTATACACTGCTGGTGGGAATGCAAATTAATACACTCCTTTTGGAAAGATGTTTGGAGAACACTTAGAGATCTAAAAATAGATCTGCCATTCAATCTTATAATTCCTCTACTAGGTATATACCCAGAAAACCAAAAATCACATTCTAACAAAGATATTTGTACCAGAATGTTTATTGCAGCACAATTCATAATTGCTAAGTCATGGAAAAAGCCCAAGTACCCATCGATCCACGAATAGATTAATAAATTGTGGTATATGTACACCATGGAATATTATACAGCCTTAAAGAAAGATGGAGACTTTACCTCTTTCATGTTTACATGGATGAAGCTGGAACATATTCTTCTTAGTAAAGTATCTCAAGAATGGAAGAAAAAGTATCCATACTCATCCCTACTATGAAACTAATTTATGGCTTTCACATGAAAACTATAACCCAGTTATAATCTAAGAATATGGGGAAGGGGGAGAAGGAGAGGAGGGAGGCGGAAAGATGGGCAGAGGGAGGGTGATTGGTGGGATTACACCTGCGGTGCGTCTTACAAGGGTACACGTGGAACTTAGTAAATGTAGAATATAAATGTCTTAACACAATAACTAAGAAAATGCTAAAAGGCTATGTTAACAGTGTGACGAAAATGTGTCAAATGGTCTATAAAACCAGTGTATGGTGCCCCATGATCGCATTAATGTACACAGCTATGATTTAATAATAAAAAAAAAAAGAGCAGCACATTTGTGTTTCATTATCTACAAAAAGTTTCAATAAGAGGCTTGGAGTTTAATCTAAAATATATATCCCTTCTGAGTGCTACTGGTTGTGAAGCAATTGGAATGAAACCCCGTACCAAGAGTGCAGATGAATTGCTGATGAAAACCTTACAACACCCTAAGGCACTGGCATTGTACTTCTGGCTCCCTGCTTCTCATTAAAAACACTGCTTTCCAAGTCCCTTTAATTGGTGAGGGTCTCCATATAGTTAGGAAGTAGGAAGACTCCATTGGCCTCTGAAAAGAAAATTTGAGTACAGAGAAAGGATTTATCATCTACCAAGTAAGCTCAAGTCAATAGGGTTTTTCTGAGTACAGTTAAGTGCGGATGGGACAAAAAGGAATTTGAAGACTCAATCCTGAATCCTGCCCACTTACCTAATATTCTTTCCCACCCAGTTTAACTCCTGGGGTTAGGTGCATCTCTCAAGTGTGTCAATGGTCTTCAGTAATTTTTTCCCAGGTTTTGAACCAAACGTCAGTGATCTGCCACAATTACTTGATGTTTTAATATTCCTGTGTTGAAGGATCAAGTTGGTCCCTTAGTGAAAACTCAGAACCCTAGAAAGCTGCTTATATCTGCCTGCTACATCCAGAAATTGAAAGCCCACCTCACTTTAGCTCTGAGAAATGCAAAGCAGCTGCCTGGCTAGAGTCAGACCTGTGGCAACCCGAGGTTCAGTGCCAAGAACACAGGAAGAGCACAGAAGCACATGCCAAATTACCTAGAAGTTCTGGGAGCCGCACTCCATTTTCCTCCAAGTGTCTGCCAAAGGTAAAACATCGGAGGTCACTTATCACACTTCTGTGCTACCTATGCTGTTTCCCCCTTATGCCTTTTACATGTGAATCCCCCAAAAATAAGGATCTAAATTCATTTATCAAATCCACACAATATTTGCCACACAAATCCACACAAGAATTGCCTCCTGGTCATGTAGCTCCTGGAGCATTAAAACTCACAACTCTTTGAGTTGCCAGTCTTTATTTTGCTCCTACATGATTAACTAGATCCCCACTGCTTTGTGTCATCATTCTCTATGCTTTTCCTGATTCTCTATTTACTAATTGGCTGACTCCAGTTGTTTCTTTTTGGCTTACAAGTCAACACAGGAAAAGTGATTCAAATGTAGGCTATTGAAAATTTGGATCTACGTTCTCACACAGCCGTCTCTGGTCACCAACACCACATTACATCTTTGAGACTTTCTCCTCTCACCTTGCCTCTCCAACTTTGGCAAAGAAGGAATCAGAAGCACTAAGGCCTACTAGAATAGACATGACATATTTGTATTTGTTGGGACAGAACTGCATTATTTCTACATACAAAAAAATAGAGACTTTAATAACTATAATATCAATTTTCTTGAACACGAGGGTGCCATGAAGTTAGAACTCTCTCCGTAGCGTTTCTCAAAGTGTGGTTCAACCTCCTGCATCAGAATTCCCTGGAATGATGGTTAAGAATACAAATTCCTAAACTGGCTGCAGGGGCTCATGCCTGTAATCCTAGCCCTCTTGGAGGCCAAGGTGGGTGGATAGCCTGAGCTCACAGGTTAGAGACAAGCCTGAGCTGGAGTGAGACCTCATCTCTAAAAATAGCCAGACATTGTGACAGGCACCTACCAGTAGTCCCAGCTACTCAGGAGGCTGAGGCAAGAGAATTGCTGGAGCCCAAGAATTAGAGGTTGCTGAATTATGACTTCACAGCACTCTATCAGGGGCAACAAAGTCCCTGTCTAAAAAAAAAGAATAAAAATTCCTGGGCCCCATCCCAGGAATGGATTCCAATTTGTTGTTTGGTTTGTGGTGGTGTTGTTATTGTTGTTGTTATTTTCTACAAGGTAATTGTTAACTGAGAGATTCTCATTACACTGAAGTTTGAGACCTGTTGGGTCAACGGAGACCTGCAAGGCCCTAAATGGCAGAGCAAAGTGTTCAATGGTCACATCATCTCTGTCTTGTCCAGTTCAGAGCTCTCAGCCAAGTTCTGGCACTTCGTCACCTAACACTCCTTCATTATATGAAGTTGAATCAATGTGTCAATGGAGGTGAAAAAAAACTGAGACAAGAAAAAAAATCAAGAAATTACAAGAAGTTCACTGGTGAACTATGATAAGAAAATTGACCTCAAAGGAGACCACAACAGTAAGTCACTACAAGCACATTCTGTCTTTCAATCAACTCCCACATCTGTGTATGGCCCTCAGAAACTTCCCCGCAGGTACCCTGCATGGGCTCCAAAACCATAAGTTATAGAATTATACTCTGGAAGCAGGGAAGAGTTAACCTAATTTTCTGATTTCCATTGAGAATGTAGGAGAAATCTGGCTTCGTCTCAAAGCTATATGTTGTAAAAATAACACCGCCTTACGTTTGCAAAGTAATGTATGGTGTCAAGCATTCTTTAAGGAGAAGTGTCTCATTTAAATTTTGCATTGTTGGAGATACCAAAATTATAACTTACAGACTAATAAAGCAAACAACAAGCCAAGATTTGGTAATGTCTCCCAAATAATTTCTTTCAAACATATGGAGGTCTTAAAAACTGTATCCGAAGACATTCTTCAGCTAGAATGTGAGAAACATGAAAACTCTGACTCACAAAATGAGTTTTCCAAGACAGTTCTAATCTCCACATGTATAGTCAATGGCCAAAAAAAAAAAAACCAAAAAAACAAAAATCATGATTTGCCAGAATGAAAATTAGCTTCTCTGAGTCACTGTGTTTGAGTGTATAAATTTTGTTAATAAAAGTACCTGCCATAGATTAGGTTCTAGGAGACATATCATGTCCTAAATCTCTTCCTGAATTTATTCAAATATGCTGCCAAAGAAAGTTTCACTCTCAGACATAATGCTTTTGACCACAAATAAAGTCTCTGCCATCTGTTTTCACACTAGGAAAACTCTATTTGGATTCAGTGATGAAATGAAAAAATCCTATTCACATAAATCCAGGTCTTGTTCTCTTACTCTAGGAGACCTCCTGCTGAAATTACAAGCAAAAGAACTTTGTTAATTAAAAGGATGAAGTGTGAACATACGTTCTTCAAGAATATCAATACCTCCACCTACATCTCCAAATTATTAATATTTACACAACCCTCGATTTTTGTTTATTGGCAGTGAGAGCTTTTCATAATCAAGGCTTTAAATGCCGTCATTTTACCAAGCACCAAAATATGTACATGGGGGGGGGAGTATCTTTATTTTTATAGCTCCTTTTAGTTTTTTGCTTCAAATATTTCAAGGATATTTATCACCACTGAGCATCTTATTGAAATGAGAAAACATAAGCAGATTAGAACATGAAAGAACTGGCGAGGACAATTTAAGTTTGGGTAGACAAAAACCATTATCATAGTCGATAAAGGCAGATTCTCTGTCCTTAAATCTCACCCTGTTGATGACTCTTCTGGGTACAGAGGAGGATGTTGCTCAAGAGAAAACGAACATATACAGCCTTCAACACAGGCTGGAGTTTCAGTTCCAAACTCCCAGCCCTACAGGGAGCTGACCTCTGTGGGGCCCTTCTGCCTCTTAGCACCAGATCCAGAGTCAAGCAGGTCAAATATCCTGTTACTTAGCTTGTTTCTCTCTGCCCCCCACCACTTGCTGACTGGCACATCTTACCATTTTCCTTCTAGAGGTGGAAGTATGAGGGTGTAGGAAAATGTCAATACGCTCTTTCCCTAGGCTAGCACTCCATGCTTCCTTCCCCTGGCCCCACCTGTAAGGACTTCCAAGGGAGGTGGGGGATCCCCAGGCCCAGCTCTGGAGCTGACCTTCCATGATCTAGCACCTGGGAGGAGACTCTGAATAAAGCGCTCCTGCGGAAGATGAGGTGCAGGGTGATTCTCTGATAGCCACTTCTCCCAGCAGGAGCCCCATGCTCCAGCAAGCTGGCCCCAGGGAGCGTAACTAAGCCACAGCAGCAGCCTTCCTTTAGGGGAGAGAGTGTTGTGGGGAGGGGCTTCATCTCTGCATCTCCAAAACCTCATCGGCCCAATACGTAGGGGCCACACACGAATCAGAGGTGCTTTCTGCCACCCTCATTCTTCAGGCTGAATGTTCTGAACCATGCTCTTACCTCTGCGTCCCAAATTAGGTCAAATGTGTCCCTCTACCTTCTTGCATGTCTACTGCTTTCCACATTCTCTCTTTCCAACCTAATTCAGACTTCAATATTCACATACCAGGATTGTTACCAATCTCTGTTAATGGATTCCTGGATTTTGCCATCAATCACTCTATCTCTGCTTCCAAATGACTCTTCCTAAGCATCACTGTCTTCATATCATGCTTACTTAGAACCTCTATAGCTCCCTATAACCTACAGATTGTACAGGGAAAAATTACTAGCACAAAGAATTACTCCACAAAATTGTGGAGCTGATCTGCCTGGGCTCCAGGCCTGATTCTGCTACTTACTAGCTCTGCTTCTTTAGGTATAAGTTGCTTAACTTCTCTGTGTGCTAGTGTTCTCCTCCTGTAATAGGATGATATAGTACATGCTCCATAGGATTGATCTGAGGATTAAACAAGTTAATAACAGTGTCTGGCACTTAATAAGCACCCAGTAAGTGGTACTATTATTACTGTTGTTTCTAAATTGGTCCTTATGATCTGTACCCTGGAACTGCATCCTTGAAATTGTATATCCTGGGGCTCCCTAGTAACTTCTGAAATGAATTAGAAACCCACTCACGGTGATAGGTATGGTAGCCAAAAGTAATTCTCTTTTCACAGAGTAAAGAATTTGAGTCAAGAGCCTAGAATACTGAGAACTGGGGAGGAGAGGTGGTTTTCTCCCTTCTGCCGCTTCTGGAGACACATGTTATGCTCTGAGAAGCCAGAAGGGAAGATCTGAGCTGATTATAATTGAATGAGGCTGCCAAATCAGTTTTAGTTTTCAATACCACATAACGACTAGTGAGTCTCGTGGGCCCTGAGCCAGGACTATTTTAACTGGTACCATTAGCCGGGTCAAGCCTGTCTACCTCTACAGGGAATACTCTGGGAGCTGTCATCTTCCAGGCCAGAGAGGCAGCTGCCTTGGCTAGTGAATAGATGGTGATGCACATGACATTATGTGGCATTTGGAGAGCAAATCAGATTCTTCTGCAATAGCAAAGGACTAAAGAATGTGGAAAAAATGAAAGGGAGAGATGAAAGGACAAGGGAATAGCATAGTATAGCGAGAAAGAACAATACAAGTGGGATAGGAATTAATGAGAAGAGGGAAGAAGATTTTAAAAAGAAAACAAAATAAGAGTAAAAGTAAAGGAATGGAGTAGTGGGGGACAGAAGCCCATCTAAAGGAGAGAACTAGAATTGCTAAGGAGCTTGAGTGAAGGATGCATTCCGAAGGTTTGAATATGTACATAAGACACCCCCCCCCCCAAAAAAAAAAAAGGCAACAAGGGCAACCCTCTGTATTCTAAGCAATGCTTTTGTAAATATTTTTAATAAACTGAGTGAAGTGGTAAGGAAAGAACAATCTGGCAAACTAGAATGATATACACCAGCCAGTTGGACTCTTGAAGCTCAGAATCTTCTTCTCCAGCCACAGCTGGACATCAGTGATAGAGTTACTTGGGACTTTCCCCAAGGCTCTAGTTCTCTTCCATAGCTTAGAAACAAGCCTTGTTCAATATGCTTGGCAGTCCCAGGCAAACCCATTCCTGTTGCCCAGAGGGAGTACGGACCAGTGGGGTTTGATTCCAAGGTTAGCAGCAGAAGAGCAAGGCCTCCACCTCCCCCACCAGGAACGCCCACTCTCTCAGCCGGAATGAATGGAGGAGGTCTTGGCAGCATCTGATACATTGCAAGGTAATGATTTAGCTGCTCCAAACTGTTGCATCTCCACAACATAGTCACTTTGGGACCATGCGCCATTGTGGAGAGACATAGAAAGACCTTCTGTTTCTGATCTCTCTTTAATTGATATGTGAATAATTTCATGAAAGACACATGACAAAACAGCTTCTCTATCACCTACAGAATCAGGAAGATTATCTTTTAGATACAAACCCCCAAAGGGGAATACAAATAATGGAAACATGGGAAGCTGCATAGTGGACATTCGTTTTAGACAATATTTTTCAAAAGCTAAGAAAGAAATCCTTCTCTAGTTAGAGATGGATTTAAAATGAATGGATGGAGATGGAAGTATTTATTTAAAGTAAGGAAGAGGGAGAGAGAGATTAATGAATAATAGGACAAATCTTTTGGCTTGAGGGCACCACTCAGTTTTCTTTTAGGCCTCCTAAAATTTCCTACTGCAGCAATAGAATTACAATGCAGTTTTGTTTTGAGGGTTCTTTAAACCTAGGGCAGTGGCAAGGACTTCGTGAGGATGAGGTCCATGTACAGTGGCAATGGGTTAAGCCTTTAGAGGGCTCTTGAGTCTTTTTCACTTTTCTCCAACTCCACGGCCACCATTTAATCAAGCATCAGCACCTCTGACCAGCTCTCCTGCCTTCACCCCAGCCCTCCTGACAACCTACTTGCCAGCAGCAAGCATGGCACCTCCTCCCCATACTCCCTCCCACTTACCGCACCCAGTTCTGTTCTGCTTCTTCGTGGCACTCTCCATAGTTTGTAAATCTCTGTGTGTGGAGTTATTTGACTAACTGCTCTCTCCCCATGACTGCAAGCCCATGAGGAAGGAATGCTCACCATAGCATTCCTTGTGGCCGGGGCTGTGCCCATCCCCTAATAGGCTAGAGGAGCTAATCAGAAGCTCCTGGGTGTGTGGAAGGGTGGAGGAAGGAAGCAACCACTGGCAATCAAAGGCCCTTTGGGGCATGTGACCATTAGCTAACCAAGAGTCTTACCAGGGTTGTAGGTAACTGAACCTGTAAGCAGCCTTCTTTCTTGAGTTGTTTTTTTTTACCAGAAGTAGAGCCTGAGTCAGTGATTCAAGTTCAATGGTTAATTAAGGAAAGGCTCCCAAAAGAAATTAGTAAAGGAGAAGGGGGCAGAGGGATAGAACAATGGAGCAGGCATCGGATAGGGAAGAGGAGTGGGTGGCCGCCATTTGCCCAGCAGGCCTCCTCCTGGGCTGTTGAGGAGAGGGGTTAGTACGTATCAAGGTGGGCCCAGGTAGCTTTCAGTTCCCTTCTCTCACCTCCTTGTCACTACCTGAGGTCACAGGCGCTAGGTAAAAAGCTTCCGCAGCCACCTGCCAGGCCTTCAGTTCTGGCCCACTTTTCACCTGCCTTTTCAGACTCTTTCTGCCTTGGCTTCCCTCAACTGAATTTGCATTTTGCTATTTTCCATGTGCACTGGGTAACCTGGCTCCAGATGTTGGAGCAGCCTATGCAGAAATTCCAGCCCAAATCAGACCAAGGAAATTCTTTGCTCTGAGACAATGTGAATGGCTGTAGAAAAAACTGCCATTTTAAAATTCACTGCTCCATTTCCTTCCTCTATCTCCATCAATAATACGAGCTACCACTTGACTGCCCACAGACATTTCCTCCTCAGACTAGGAGAAGGTAAGTTCCCCAGAGTCACACAGCTGGCACATGGGATAGTACAGATCTGAACCTGGGTCTGACTCCAAACCCATGTTCTTAACTACTTCATTCGATTTTGGCTAGCAATCCTACCTTCTGAGCGGAATGCCAAGATCTAAATCCACAGGGATTTTGAAGCATCAGGAGAAGAAACAGAGGATGTCTTTTCGAATGCTTCAGAATGGTTTCTCCACATCCGAGTCATATTCCACAACCAAAAGACCCCAAGTATTAAGGGCCCACTTGTGTTAAGTAGCTTTTCCAACACCTGCTAAGCCCTCGAGGTCATTATATACACACCATTTTCAGGACTCCAAATGAAAAGAATAATGTAGTCCCAATAGTAGCAATGAGGCAGCCTCAGTTACTCATACAGCTATTTCTGTCCCAACCATCCCTACCCCAACACCCACACTCAACTGTTTTTCAAGAAGCAGAAGTGATTGGAAACCAGAATAGGCAAAATTCTGCAGCTCTCAGGCCATCTGCAGCTGTCACCTCTGCATGCCTTCTTTCCCTTGCAGCTTCCCTACTCAGGCCCAACACTAACCCTAGACCTTACCAGTGCTGACTTTCTCCAGGAAGACTTCTAGAGAGCTTCTTCATCATTCTTGAGACCCATCCCCACCCCAGAGTCCAGCCTGGGTAACTTTATTTCTTGTGTCTGAATTTTGGCTATTGACTTGGTAACCCAGACCCCTTAGGACTCAGATCATGCCTTGGTATCAGCCCAGTGCATGCTCAACATGTCCCTTTCAGCCTGCTTAGAAATCACAGTGATCTGTTCACCTATGAGACCATTGTTTCTCTAGGGCCTTGGCTCCCACCTGTGGTCTGGGGAAGCTTCCAGATGCAATTTCTGGTTTGCTGACTAGAATTTCTTCCACTCTGCTTCCTAATTTACTACTGCACTTACTTACCTGGGCCATATCACCTTCCTTCTCCACTGTGAATTCCTATTCATGATGATCTTTCTGAAGCCCTATGGCAAAGCTGGAGGAAGAGGGAGGGATGTGAGGTATGACCCTGACCACTGGCTTTCATGCACCTTGGTGCTCATGCCCATCAGAGGGAAGCCTGAGGGGCATCAGCCAAGGTAGATCTGAGGCATATGACAGGAATAGAGACTCCTGGGAGCATGTGATGAAATGGACCTAAAATGTTAATGTCACAACATTATGGCAGAATTCTGTTTCAAATAATTTTACTGTAATTTATATATAGAAAACATTACTCTTTAACCAAAATTAATGCATGCTTATTATTCTTAAAAATTTATATAACCTGGAATTTTGTAATTAAAAAATAGAAGCTTACTCCACCTTGTCCAACTCCTTCCCTCTGTCCAGTCCCACTCCCCAAGGGGTTATCCATTGGTAATAGTTTGATGAATATCATTCCAGATATTTTCCCTACAACTATAGAAACACACACAAGTTTTTACTCTAAATACTGCTCTGCCACTTGCCTTTGTTTGTTAAGTTGAACAGTACATAGTATGTATAAGGCCAGCCTTATAGTATGAAAACATTGAGTCATAATATCATCTCATTGTTTTTTAACAGCTGCTTAATTCTATAGTACAAACACATTATGAAATTAAGTAGCAAGAGTTGCTTAATCAGTATCCTATTAATGGACATTAGAAGTTTTTTTCCTATTTTTTCTATTATAAACAATGCTGTAATGAACATTCTTATACAAATATCTTTGAACAGATGCATGAGTAGTTATATAGAATAAGCTCCTGGAAGTGAAACCGCAAAATAGTGTGAAATTGCCCTCCAAAGAGTCTATTTACCCTCCTACCAACAATGTATCAGTCAGTGATAAGATTGATTTTGTAACATTTTTTTACAAATTAAAAATTGCTGTTGGGAGATAACATCATTTAATGAGAAATGCACCAAAATGTATCAGATCTCAAGGATAAGATAATGCATGATGAGAAAATTAGTAATGAAATCAAGGGCCAGGAGCTACACCCATGGAAGTACAAGTTTTGTTTGGGTCTAGTGGCTTGAGGGCAGTCGCCTCTCAGGAATTCCACCTGGTGCTGTAGGGATGGCTACTGTTGTTCAAAGGAGCTGGGCCTTCTGGACAAGTGTGTCTCTAAGTACAGGCCATCAATATTTCTGATCTTAACTTATTGATAGGGACAAAGCATAGCTTCATGCTGCCTGTGGCTATGTAGAGGTGACATTGCCACATGTTAGCAAAGACTATTTAAACAAACACATTAGCCCCACTACTCCTCTCCCCTGACAGAACATAACACAACCACACTCACAGTTTCTGTCCGAAATTTGAGCTGAACATGAATGTGACCTAGCATTTGTCCATGTTGTTCTCAGGAAAAAGGCAAGGCTGTTAATTCAGAGGACAGAAACTTGAGGTTGAGCTAAGTGGCAAGTTACTTAAGTTCCCAAAGTCCACTTCTTATAGAAAATGTATCTAAAAATCATACCTCAAAGGACTGTCATGTAGATTAAACAGGTTGTAAAACACCTGAAACAACAGCTGGGCCGTAACATCTACTCATATAAACCATTCAGGAAGAATACGTTTCAGGATAGCCCAGCTATCATTTAATCCACCTCAGGATTAAATACCACATTTAGGAAACTGAGGGAAAATATGGAAATTCCAATGATAATCTACTCAGAAGCACACAATTTACTTTCAACTCCACCTTAGATTCCTGAGCATTTGAGGGAAAGTGGGATACTCAGCCTTCAACCAAAGACTTTGAAAAAATGATTCCAGGCAAACCCAAGCAAAATCTGACCGTCTTTTCATTTTTTAGTGTATTTCATGAAGAAAAGAATATAAATAAATGAAACGTTCGTTTCAACATGCCCTTCTGTGCAATGACTCTGTGTAAAAGGCAGCAGGGAAAAATCTGTATGTAATATGTATTTTCCTTGACATAACATGATTCACATAACATAAAGGAGTCTATTTCAAAATATTTTCCACCCAAAACCATTAAAGGCAAATGTAGCCAATGTTTATGTAAAATTTACCGTTTTATTACAGTCGTTGAAACTTCATAAATATATTTTCCTATGGAAAAAGTATTGCAGCTTTTATTGGATAATATATGAAGAAGAAATGTAAGAAAGATCTTGAGAAAATTCAAGGTTTTTTTTTTTTTCTTTTTCTTCAGTTCCATTTACACAGTGAACGCTTTCTGAGATTTACCACCAGAGGGCAGTGATGGAAAACTGAGTCACAAAGTCAAAGTGTATTTGGCCTTCCTATCATTGAAATGCTGTTTTTTTAAACAAAACACCCCTTTTCATTTAAGTAAAACTATAAATACAGATACCGCACAGTGGTATTGACTGAAAGCAAAATGTCTGATTACATGCCATCATGGATAAAATGCGTATATTTCTGGAATAGTATGCATAAGTTGCTTTCTTATTAAAAGTAGCAGTGCATAAAATTAAAAATAGGGTGGAACTGAGAACACGTTCAGAATAGCCATGCCCTCATCTCTTGGGCCTGACTTTCAGCATTCTCTAGTTCTTGCTCCTGTTTGTGATTCTCCTTTTTGTTTAGCCTCTAAAAAGCTCCAGTGGAGCTGTACTGGAAAGAACAGTTATCTAGACAATATCTGGGTTTGAATCCCAGATTTCTCACATAGCAATTGTGTGATCTTGAGAAAGCTTCAGTTTCCTCACTTGTAAAATGGAAGCAGTAAGGCCAAATGCAGTGGCTTCTGCCTGTAATCCTAACGCTCTGGCAGGCCGAGGTAGGCGGATTGCTTGACCTCAGGAGTTCAAGACCAGCCTGAGTAAGAATGAGACCTCATCTCTAGAAATAGCCGGGCATTGTGGTAGGTGCTTGTAGTCCCAGCTAGTCGAGAGGCTGAGGCAAGAGGATCACTTGAGCCCAAGAGTTTGAGGTTGCTATGAGCTAAGACACTGTAACACTCTACCCAGGGTGACATAGTGACACTCTGTCTCAAAAAAAAATAAAAAATAAAAAACAGAAGCAGTAAGAGCTTGCAGAACTGTGGTAAGGTGTAGACATTCTGGGTGCTGAATTCACTACTCACATTCACAAGGATTATATGTGAGATTCGTGTACATTAAGATAATAAGAAAGAAGTACTGCTGTTATTCCAGATTACAGATGTGGAAACCAAGGTTAAGTAATATGCCAAAGATAATAGAATTCATAAAGAGCAGGGAAGGTTAAAAAGCTTGTGTTATTTTTACTTTCCACATTGCTTCCCTTCACAGGGTAGAGGGTGGGTGGGCAGACATATATTAAGTTTCTTTGCACCTCCAGGACTGACAAACATGGTGGGTTTTCACTACTGCACAGTGGAGATGATGAATATGTATATGTAGCAGTCTCTGAAAGGGGGGTGGTAAATATAATTTACTCTGAAAGATTAAAATAATTTTACCAAAGCCAGGTATTGTCATCATCATTATTATTATCATTATCACTATGATTAAACACATCACCAGTCTGGCAGATTGTAGGGCAATGATATGCAGAGACTGTAATTTAGTCTAAAGGGTGGTAACACTTCCAGGGAAGAGAAAGAAGAGCCGAGCTGGGGCCCAGGTAGCTTGGAATTTCTGAGCTGGGAGAGGAGCTGGGGCCATGCAGGTACAAGGACCGAAGGAAGAACTGGGCCACCCACAGGGTGAGCTGGCTGAGGACCCAGCAGGAAGCCACACCAGAATGAGGATAGGCAAGAGGTGACAGGGCACCAGAAGCATATTCTTCTTGACAATGTCACAGTTCTGAAGGGGAATAACTTTGCAAGCCCCAAAAAACAGTCTGAACTTGAAGTGACTTCAGTCCTGGAGCCAGGAAGGAAGATGGAATCACTATTTGCTTCCTGGCCTCTGTGAGTCCCTCCTAACCCCACCCCTGTCAGAGTTCCTTGTGGTCAAGGACCATACCTAGCCCCTCTTTGTATCCTGAATACCAGGCCTAATAGCTTGCTGAGTAGCTTTATGCAGCCTAAAAATAAAAGGCCCCATGCTTTCTGCCACCAGCACACAAAGAGGCTTTGCCAGCATCTATCCTAAAGCAGCGCTGTCAAGTGCTTTTAGCAGCAACACCCTCAGAGGCCTGGGACCAGTGTTGTCTTGCTACCCAGGCAGTAAGACATAGAGGCAATAAGTAGCAGCAGACCAAGACAGAAGCAAATTATAGCAACCTGAACCTGCCATGACTAACATGCTAATTTAATTCAAGTGTTTGTTTGTTGACCTACAGAAATCAAATAGAGGGGCCTCACTGGCCAGGCTGCCACTAGGACCCTGGGAGCAATGTCTGTGTGCAAAGCAATTATACAGATCTGCATCCAGGCAGGGGTTGGGTTGCATGGTGATACCTGGAACAGAATCCACTCTGGAAAGCTGTCAGTTCCCGGGGGAATGTGGTTCCACTAGGGCAGAGAATGAAAGGCATGAAGCTAGCCATGTAGGCCTTTGGCCAGTGAGGGCTCCAGCATGAAGGCTAATTTGTGGAAATACAAAGAGCTCCCTTCACCAGTGACCAACTACATATCATGCTCTTCATTTACATGATTACATCTATGTCTCCCATATTTATGAGACATATATAATTGTTCCAATCTTACAGATTTAAAAAATTGAACCTGGGAGACATTAAAAAATTTGCTTGAGGTCAGATTATAACAGAAATTACAGTAGCAAATATGTTTTGGGTACATACTATAATTCTGACCTGAGCACTTAACATAATACCACTTAACACTCATACCAATCTTATGAAGTATAGATTATTATTATTTTTTTTTTTTTACCATTTTACAACTTATATTTTTCTTTCTTTTTTTTAAAATTAAATCATACCTGTGTACATTTATGCAGTCATGGGGCACCATACACTGGTTTTATAGACCATTTAACATATTTTCATCACACTGGTTAACATAGCCTTCCTGGCATTTTCTTAGTTATTGTGTTAAGACATTTATATTCTACATTTACTAAGTTTCACATGTACCCTTGTAAGACGCACCATAGGTGTAATCCCACCAATCACCCTCCCTTTGCCCATCTTTCTGCCTCCCTCCCCTCCTTCTCCCCCTTCCCCATATTCTTAGATTATAACTGGGTTATAGTTTTCATATGAAAGCCATAAATTAGTTTCATAGTAGGGATGAGTATGGATACTTTTTCTTCCATTCTTGAGATACTTTACTAAGAAGAATATGTTCCAGCTCCATCCATGTAAACATAAAAGAGGTAAAGTCTCCATCTTTTTTTAAGGCTGTATAATATTCCATGGTGAACATATACCACAATTTATTAATCCATTCGTGGATCTATGGGCACTTGAGCTTTTTCCATGACTTAGCAATTATGAATTGTGCTGCAATAAACATTCTGGTACAAATATCTTTGTTAGAATGTGATTTTTGGTTTTCTGGGTATATACCTAGTAGAGGAATTATAGGATTGAATGGCAGATCTATTTTTAGATCTCTAAGTGTTCTCTAAACATCTTTGCAAAAGGAATGTATTAATTTGCATTCCCACCAGCAGTGTAGAAGTGTTCCCTTTTCTCCACATCCACACCAACATCTCTGGTCTTTGGATTTTGTGATATGGGGTAATCTTACTGGAGTTAGATGATATGTCAAAGTAGTTTTGATTTGCATTTCTCTGATCATTAAGGATGATGAGCAGTTTTTCATATGTCTGTAGGCCGTGCACCTGTCTTCTTAAGAGAAGTTTCTCTTCAAGTTCCTTGCCCAGCCTGCGATGGAATCCCTTGTTCTTTTCTTGCTAATGCGTTTGAGTTCTCTGTGGATTCTGATTATTAAACCTTTGTCAGAGACATAACCTGCAAATATCTTCTCCCATTCTGAGGGTTCTCTGTTTGCTTTACTTACTGTGTTCTTGGCTGTGCAGAAGCTTTTTAGTTTGATCAGGTCCCAATAGTGTATTTTTGAAGCTGCTTCAATCACCTGGGGGGTCCTCCTCATAAAATACTCACCCACACCGATTTCTTCAAGAGTTTTCCCTGCACTCTCTTCTAGTATTTTTATACTTTCATGTCTTAAGTTTAAATCTTTAATCCAGTGAGAGTCTATCTTAGTTAATGGTGAAAGGTGTGGGTCCAGTTTCAGTCTTCTACAGGTTGCCAGCCAGTTCACCCAGCACCATTTGTTAAATAGGGAATCT
>CAUYPK010026087.1:0-12603 GCA_963574355.1 Loris lydekkerianus | reverse complement strand
TTGGTCATGATGTATAATTTGTTTGATATGTTGCTGGATTCTGTTTGTTATGATCTTGTTGAATATTTTTGCATCTATATTCATTGGTGATATTGGTCTATAATTTTCTTTCCTTGTTGGGTCTTTTCCTGGTTTGGGGATCAGGGTGATGTTTGCTTCGTAGAACGTGTTGGGTAGTGTTCCTTCTTTTTCTATATTTTGGAATAGGTTGAGTAATATTGGTACTCATTCCTCTTTAAAGGTTTGGTAGAATTCTGATGGGAAGCCATCTGGTCCCGGGCTTTTCTTTTTTAGTGAGATTTTGCATGGTTGATGCTATTTCAGAACTTGATATTGGCCTGTTCAACATTTCCACTTGATTCTGGCTAAGTCTTGGGAGTTGGTGTGCTTCCAAGTATTGGTCAATTTCCTTCAGATTTTCATATTTCTGAGAATAAAGATTCTTGTAATATTCATTAAGGATTTTTTGAATTTCTGAGGAGTCTGTTGTTATTTTGTCTTTGTCATTTCTGCTTGATGAGAATAGAGATTTCACTGTTTTTTTCCTGATTAGGTTAGCCAAAGGTTTACCTATTTTATTGACCTTTTCAAAAAGTAACTTTTTGATTTATTGATCTGTTATTTTTTTTTTGTTTTCAATTTCATTTAATTCTGCTCTAATTTTGGTTATTTTTTTTCTTCTACTGGGTTTCGGGTTGGGATGTTCTTCCTTTTCCAGTTGCTTGAGATGTCCCATTTAGTTGTTAACTTCCTTTCTTTCCATTCTCTTGAGGAAGGCTTGCAGTGCTATAAATTTCACTCTTAGAACTGCCTTTGTGGTATCCAAGAGGTTCTGGTAATTCGTGTCTTCGTTGTCATTTTGTTCCAAAAATTTGGCAATTTCCTTCTTAATCTCATCTATGACCCAGCTATCTTTCAGCATAAGGTTAACTTCCATGTTTTTGTATGATATGCAGGTTCCTGTTGTTACTGGGCTTAAGTTTTATTCCATGATGGTCCAAGAAGATGCAAGGAATAATTTCTGTTCCTTTAAATTTACTGAGGTTAGACTTGTGACCTAAGAAGTGATTGATTTTGGTGTATGTTCCAAAGTATGTATATTCAGTTTTGTTGGGATGAAATGTTCTGTAGATATCTGCTAAATCCTAATGTTGGATAGTTAGGTTTAAATCTAAAATTTCTTTCCTCAGCTTTTTATTGGAAGATCTATCCAACACTACCAAAGGAGTGTTGAAATCTCTGACTATTATGGAGCTGGAGGAAATCAAGTTGCTCATTTCTGTTAGAGTTTCTCTTATAAATTGAGGTGCATTCTAGTTGGGTGCATAAATATTAATAATTGAAATCTCATCGTATTGAGTATTACCCTTAACAAATATGAAGTGACCATTCTTATCCTTCCTTACTTTTGTTGGTTTGATGCCTATTGTATCTGTAAATAAAATTGTAACACCTACTTTTTTCTGATTACCATGTGCCTGAAATATGGATGATCATTCTTTCACCCTGGGTCTATATTTGTGTTTTAAGGTAAGATGTGACTCTTGTATGCAGCAAATGTCTGGCCTGAGTTTTTGTATCCATTTAGCTTACCTGTGCCTCTTTAGAGGACAGTTTAAGCTGTTCACATTAATGGAGAATATTGATAAGTCTGGTAAAATTTTGGGTATTGAGTGTTTCGAAAGTCAAGTGGACATTTTTAATCCTTTTGCCACTGTGGAAGTTGGAGTTTGATCCGAAGTTTCTGAGTGAGTTTACTTTTGTGGTAGAGGTTTGGGCTGTTCATTATGGAGGATAGGTCTGAGAATATCCTGAAGAGTTGATTTGGTAATGGCAAATTTCTTCAACATATGAATGTCATTAAAGTATATAATTTCTCCATCATAAATGAAACTCAGTTTAGGTGGATACAGGATCCGGGGTTGAAAGTTATTTTGTTTTAGGAGATTAAAAGTCAATTACCACCCTCTTCTGGCTTGAAAAGTTTCAGCATAGAGATCTGCAGTCATTCTAATATTCTTTCCTTTGTAGGTAATGGATTTCTTACGTTTGGCTGCTTTGAGAATTTTCTCCTTCATATTAACTTTAGTGAAGTTAATTATGATATGCCTGGGGAATGTCTTATTGGGATTGAGTCATACTGGGGTTCTGAAACTGTCTGCTATCTGAATTTTAGAATCTGGCATGTCTGGAAAATTCTCTTTCATAATTTCATGGAGAAGGGCCTCTGTGCCTAGCAAGGCCACTTCATCAGTTTCAGGGATTCCAGTTAGGCGGATATTTGCCTTCTTAGAATTATCCCAGAGCTCTCTGAGAGAATGATCTGTTTTTGCTCTCCATTTCTCTTACTCTTTGAGAGTTTGGGAGCGTTCAAAGGCTTTGTCTTCAATGTCAGAAATCCTTTCTTCTGCTTGCTCCACTCTGTGACTGAGGGATTCTACTGTATTTTTCAGATCTTTGAGGGCTGAAAATTCTTGCTTCAGTGCATCAAAATCTTTGGTGGTTTTGTCTTTAAATTCATTAAATTCTTGAGACAACTTTTGAATTTCTCCTCGAATTTCTAATTCCGACTTTTGAATTACTGCTCAAGTTTCTAATTCCAAATTTTCCTCCATTTTATTAATCTCATTTGCAATTCAAATTCTGAACTCGATTTCTGACATCTCAGCCAGTTGTTTATGAATGGGATCTTCAATTGCATCTGGCATATCATTCCTTGGGGGGAGAGGGGGTCGATCTATTCTGGTTATTCATGTTACCAGAGTTTTTCTGCTGATTCTGCCCCATATTTGTTTTAAACCATTTGATTTTTCCCCTGGAGCTTTGTCGAGGACCCATACAGTGGTATGGCCTGAGAAATTGGGGCCCTTTTTGGTGTGGTGGGGCTAAGTGGTTCTGTCTTGTTTTCAGCTGGTTTCTGTTATATCCTAGTGAGACAGTTACTCTGGGTTGAAGACTCAGCTGTGGAGAAATACCAGCAATTAAGTCACCTTGTCCCCCCACAGGCAACAATTAGAAACGGAAAATCAAACCTTCCTACAACCACACACCCAGGGCACCACCTGAATATTCCTCAGGCAATTGGCTCATTTCAAATGGTCCAAATCAATTGTCTCAGTCAGCACTTGTCTCAGGTGGGAGAGTTTAAAAGGTCTCTGGCAACTGGATTGCAGGGGTCTGGTAACTATTCTGATATGGTTTGCTTCAGTGCTGCCTGGAGTCAGGAGGAGCCACCCAGCAAATAGATTAGTCTGGGAAGGTTGATGCCTCCTTCTCCACCTTGCACCTCTTTCACAGCCAGTCACTGATAGCCCTGCAGTTTGCTGACCCAGTTGCCTGTAGTGAACAGATACTCCTGGGGTTTTCACCTGGCTGAATTACAAGGAAATCTATTTTGGCTCAGCCAGACCACTGTTCTCTGCCTCTATCTATCAGGAGGAAGTGAGGCCTGACCACCTCGGGCGCTTGATGGAGGCTAGGGGGTGTTCACTCAGTTCCAGCCCGGCCCCTGATTTCTGTTAATGATAGAACAGAACAGAACAGCTTTGTGGGAATTTGTTTCTGTTCCTGCTAAATTGCCCTGCATAAGAGAAGCTGTTTTGAGTTCCCAGAGCCTGCGCCTCAGGCCCTGTCTTTGCTTGTGCAGGTTTGTATTTGGTTACCTGTCAGTTCTATCCTGCTGCCTTCCTTTGTTTATAGGCTGACGATCCCCAGAGGGCCACGTTGCATCTTAGGCTTAGTAAAGTGGTCCTCTGGGTCAGCCCTGCCCTGGGAACTTCCTGGATCTAGGAGTGCATTTCTAGTCCCTGCACTCCACCCATGTCGGTACCGCCTCGGGCAAATCCTTTAATCATGGGGCCTGTGTTTCCATCCCAGATCTGTTCCGTGGTGGTTTCCACCTGAGTAGATGCCCGGCCTCCTCTGGTTGCCCAGGGAGATGGGAGGCTGGCTTCAGAATATCCGGGAGTGAGCCGTATTGTTGCGAAAAGACGGCCACTGCTCTGTGCTTCAGGGCACTGCTGTTCCGGTGTGGTTCTCTCTCAGCCGACCATCCTCTTCTCACTCCCGTGCCCCAGAGGCAGCACTGACGAGCTGCAGTTTAGGCCCGTCCATACCCCTCGAGAAATCACCCAAGAATCTGGACTTCTAGGGAACAGGCCTCCAGACCTCAGAGTGAGAGTGAAGGGGAGTACTAGGAGCCCAGAGTTGCAGGTAGAGAAAATATACAGTTTTATACCTGGCAGGAGAATGCTGTGGCACCCTAGTAGGGCAGGTAGTTGCAGGTGTTAGAGGGTCACTCCCATGGAGTGTAGTTGGAGGACCTTTGAACTCTGCTCGTTTGTTTGTGGGTCACTCTGAGCTGTTCTCATGGGGGAGGGGACTCCCATCCGCTTGCTGATGGATTTTTTACCTTTTGCTTGTATCCTTAGGGTCGCAACTTGCCTCAGCGGGATTGATGTGTGTTCTTCAACTTTCTCTGTTGGGGCAGCTCAAATCCACCAGGTTACTTGCTAAATTTCTGTCCTTTAACTCTCCTTCTGGACGGGTGCCTCTGTGGAAAGCTGGCTTCATTCCAAATTCTTTTATTTATTTATGAGAAATGGAGATTTTTAGGCATTTGCCCTCTTTGCCGCCTTTGAACTTGTCATTGAGTAATTAATACAGCCACACAGAACTATGGGGAACTAAACAATCAGTTGAAGAACCAATTGGAAGCATCTCCTCTAGAATAATTTGGTCATTCAGAGGAACTGAAAGATGTTACCCATATTATATATTTTAATTGTATGTATTTTGCTTTTCAAAGCATCTGCCTTTTGAGTACTTTTAAACAGAGAGAGCGGAAGTTAGACAAAAGATGAAAAGTAGAAGAAATCATTAAGAGGGCACTGGAGGGTGAGACCACAAGGGAGGAAGAGGGACATGAGAGAAGAAGAGGGCCAGGGTAGGACACGGATTCTGGGTTTTAGTGGTTGAAGCTTTTTGATCTGATCGATCACAGCCTCTCTTGAACCACAGGCTAAGAAAGAATGAAGAGAAGAGGCAGGAGGAGAATCCACGTACGATCATATAGTGTCTGCCTGGCTTCCCATGTTGCTGGGATCTAAGTTGAGTTTCCCTGCAAGTTTCGGGAATTGGTTGGCTTCACCCCTTGGCTGCTGGTGTGTGCATCACACAGGCACCCCCCGCTCTGCCCTGCACTCCGGGCATCTAATTTGGAACGACCCACAGGGAAGCCTGCTGATGCTTCAGGCTGAGTGACTCTGGGCCCAGACGGCAGAGTGTCCACTGGCAGTGATTCTGCCGTCCTGTGTCATCAGAGGACTACAGGGACTTCGCTGTGGGTATTGGTCAGACATGAAAGTGTTCCGAGAATGTGCAGCAGGGCTCCTGCACTAAGCTCTGGAAAGGATCTCAACTTGTCAGAGATGCAGGAAGTGCTCCCTGAGAGGGGTAAGGGACACTTTGGAAGATCACAGGGTTCCTACAGGGCATGGCTTTCAATGATGGGATACGACACATCAGGTTTGTTTGGGATCAAATAAGAGCTGCACAGAGTATGCGAAAGAATCGCCAGGGTCATGGCCAGGCAAGACTTCCCTGCTTCATAACACAGGACCCTCTGTACACCTGATTCACCCGCAACAGCCTCATTTTTCTTCCTTTCTTTCTTTCTTTTTTTTTTTTTCCTGACACAAATTCTTTACTTCAACCAAACAGAAATACTTTTATTCCAGAAACATGACATCGGTTTTTCTTCAGCTGTTTTACTTATGAAAGTGCGACTGTTACGTCATTTCTCTGTTCAAAATGCTGCTCCCCCTGCCCTCCCCACCCTTCCACTCTTCTTCACAAAGTGAGAGCACCCCAAGCATGTTTGTGCTGAGGAGTCAGCTGTAAGATGAGTTTCCCCAGCACCTGTGGTCCATCTGCAGTTAAGCCTGAAAGTGAAAATCCGGTGGTCACAGGCATGTGGGAGGCTGGAGGGGTGCGGGCCTTGGGGAAGGCTGAACAGAGGAAGCCCTGCGTCAGTGTGAGTTGGGTGGACGAGGGAGAACGTAAATGCCGAAGCAATGAGGAAGGTCTCTCTTCTTCCAACCCTGCTTCCAAATCCACCTGCTTTGTGCTCCTGCATTAAGATCATAGCCCCTCCCTCAATCTCATACTTATCCTGCCCATGCATTCCCAGCCATCCCAGCAGGTGACAAGAATGTTACTTTGTAGGTATGCTACAATTCTTTTTAAATACATAATTGCTCTTCATTCTCAAAGCAATTAAAGGCTGTATTTCTTTTCAGGAGACCCAGAACTCAGCAGTCCACCCATCACGACTAAATGATGAGTTTACCACAAGCATTATTACAGCAGTGGTGTGGTCTAAGGAGAGCAACATATGATTTCCACCCTTCACTTGCCTTCTTTGGCCTTTATTTTCTTAGGAACAAGAACCTTACCTTACTGACCTTTGAATTCTCCCAATACATAACTTGAACAGAAATGAGCCTTAACAATTGTTGAGTGCATTAAGGATGGAGGGAGCCTCCCAGGCTAATGGAAAAGCTTGTGACAGAGGATATAGAGGGAGAAGGCTTCACAAACCAAGTTGACTCCAGGGAGGAACAAGGAGTAAGGAAGGAGAACAGTCCTTAGGGAGCTGTGTATGTCCCATGAAGAAGGCGGACTTAGAAGTAACATGCTCAGATGATCAAACCAAGTGGGGGATTACCTCTCTTTTTAAAGACATTTCAGTTTTTTGTTCTTATTCATTTTGTTTTCCTTTTAGTTTTTGCTTTTGTCTTATCTCTCCCTCTTGCCAGTGAGACCTTAGACATGGGTTCATGGACATCTTGGAACTGTGGGCTCCCTGGGGCTGTAGAGAACTTGGTAACACAGGTGTCCCTCACTCAGAGGAACTGAGGTTTCTGTATCATTTCATGGGTATAAGTTTATATTTGCCACATTACAAGTTTCTCCCCAAATTTTAAGTTTCCTAATGGAAGATACCTAACTTTCTGTTCTTTGTATCTTCCTAATATTAGATATGACCCAAATGTGTATTAATTGCTTTTAAGAGCACACAGTTGGCTCCACTTACACCATCCTCTCAGCAGAAACAATGAAAAATCTTCTATTTTAAAATCAAGTGCCTTAAGGGGCTGAGGCAGTTGTAATAAGCAAAAGAAGCTGTGTGCTGTGTCGTGAGCTCCAGCCAGCCATGGCTGAATGGAAATGCTAGTTAGCTGTAGAGATTTTAAGCTAGAGTGCAGACTTGTGTATACAATCTCTCAGTTTTTTGTTTGTTTGTTTGTTTGTTTTTATTAAGTCATAGCTGTGTACATTAATGCGATCATGGGGCACCATACACTGGTTTTATAGACCATTTAACATATTTTCATCACACTGGTTATTATAGCCTTCCTGACATTTTCTTATTGTGTTAAGACATTTATATTCTACATTTAGTAAGTTTCACATGTACCCTTGTAAAATGCATGGTACGTGTAATCCCACCAGACACCCTCCCTCCACCCATCCTCCCTCCTCCCTTCCCCCTTCTCCCCCTTCCCCATATTCTTAGGTTATAACTGAGTTATAGCTTTCATATGAAAGCCATAAATTAGTTTCATAGTAGGGCTGAGTACATTAGATACTTTTTCTTCCATTCTTGAGATACTTTACTACAAAGAATATGTTCCAGTTCCATCCATGTAAACAAGACAGAGGTAAAGTCTCCATCTTTCTTTAAGGCTGCATAATATTCCATGGTGTACATATACCACAGTTTATTAATCCATTTGTGGATAGATGGGCACTTGGGCTTTTTCCATGACTTAGCAATAATGAATTGGGCTGTAATAAACATTCTGGTACAAATATCTTTGTTATGATGTGATTTTTGGTCTTCTGGGTATATACCTAATAGAGGAATTATAGGATTGAATATCAGGTCTATTTTTAGATCTCTTAAGTGTTCTCCAAACATCTTTCCAAAAGGAATGTATTAATTTGCATTTGCACCAGGAGTGTAGAAGTGTTCCCTTTTCTCCACATCCACACCAACATCTCTGGTGTTGGGATTTTGTGATATGGGCTAATCTTACTGGAGTTAGATGATATTTCAAAGTAGTTTTGATTTGCATTTCTCTGATGATTAAGGATGATGAGCATTTTTTTATGTCTGTAGGCCATGGCTGAAATTTATAGTCACTCTCCAGAGAGAGATCTCAACACCAAATAAGAGGAAAATCACATCTTCTCACTTAGGTATAATCTTTGGTAAAATACTTACTTATTGAACCTCCTTTTTTTTTTCAAGTTTGTCAAAGAGATATGATGAAGTTTACCTTACTCGGTGGGAGGCAAGATTTAAATGAGATCACTTAAGTACAGTATCTGGTACTTGACACAAAGCAGGTAACCATTACACCTGTATCCTCATTAGCTGCCTTTGCATAAGAGTTAGAAGGGGGAGGCTGGAACAAGAGAGGGCTTCCTGGTATTGAGAGAGCTTTGTCAAGGTATGAATGACAAAGCTACAATGGGCACAATTTCTCCTGACTTCAAGGTCGCTATGAAGTAGAGCTGCCACAGGCTATCAAGATTTCTGCCTTACTTACCCTTTCAGAGATAGAATGTGCACTTAGTGGAAAAGGGACCAGGCCCAAGGAGAAAATCTTTTATCTTTACATTGCCTGAGTTCAATGAGGGAGAGAGCAGAGGGACCCTGCCCCACCCTACAGGACTGGTCATAGTTTGTCATGGAATTCCTCTAAGGAAGAATTTAGAATTGTAAGTGGACCATGTTAGAGCAGCCCAGGTCCCCAGAAGAAGGACAAGTCTGGCTTAGAAGATTTCCCAGTAATTATTATACCATAACTTCTCAAACCCTTTAAAAGTTTGTATTATCTTTGTTTTCTTTAATGTTTTAATTGGCAAATAATAATTGTACATATTCGTGGGGTACACACTGATGTTTCAATACATTTAATATATAGGGATCAGATCAGGGTAATCAGCATATCCATCATCTCAAATATTTATCAATTCTTTGTGTTGGGAATGTTCAGTATCCTCTTGGCTATTTGAAAGTGTGTATTATTGTTAAATATACTCCTCCTACAAGGGTATAGAAAAATACAGCTTATTGTTTCTCTTCTCCAGCTATAATTTTCTGTCCTTTAATCTCCCCCTTCCCCTTCCATCCTCTAGTATCCTCCATTCTACTTTTCATTTCTACAAGATCACCTTTTTCTGGCTTCCACATATGAATGAGAACAAGTGATCAAAACTCCTCAAACTTTAACGTGCACATGAATCACCAGGGAGCTTGTTACAATGCAAATTCTGATCCACTAGGGCTCGGGCAGCGCTCAAGATTCCACTTTTGTAATAAGCTGCCTGGTGATACCCATGCAGCTAGTTCACAAAACCATGATTCAGGGGAGCAAGTTCTTAGACTTTACTTGCTTTTTTTTTTTTCATTCTGCTTGAGAAAGAAAAGGCCCAGCTGTGGAATGCTGAAAAAAGAATCAGGGGGGACAGATTTATAGAGAAACATAAAGTTGGCTGGAGCCCTTGGCATCTGCTCTGGACTTAATAGTTGTTTCCTTAACCTTATAATCGTCTCCTTGTAAAGAAGAGCAGAAGGTACATTCTCCTTATATTTGAAGCTATGCTGCAGAACCTAAATATGTGGCTGAAAATTTAAAATACACTGAGATGTATCAGTGTCAATATCTTTGTTATGAAATTGGGCCAGAGGATGGCAAGATGTTACCTTTGTATTATTCTTACAACTCTATATTATTTCTTACAACTGAATGTGAATCTATAATTATCTGAAAATGAATAGTTTAATTTTAAAAATACGCAATAAAAATTTTGGAGGGTTTTTGTTTGTTTTTTGAGATAGAGTCTCAAGCTGTCACCCTGAGTAGAGTGCCTTGGCATCACAGCTCACAGAAACCTCCAACTCTTGGGCTTACGCGATTCTCTTGCCTCAGCTTCCCAAGTAGCTGGGACTATAGGCGCTTGCCACAACACCCAGCTATTTTTTTTATTGTACTTGTCATTGTTGTTTGGCAAGCCTGGGCTGGATTCAAACCCGCCAGCTCTGTTGTATGTGGCTGGCTCCCTAGCTGCTTGAGCTACAGGCACCAAGCCAATAAAAATTGTTAATGAAATGGTAACCAAACCATTGGTAAGTCATAGTTTTCACCTATATGCTTTCAACAAAACTTAAAAAATACTTAAGCACATTGATGAATACCAGATGATTAAAAGCAGTTCTTGATAAAATAAAAATTAGAAATAAAAGAAATCCAGGATTGTGCTTAAATAAAAATCAACTTTAAGCATAATGGTGGGGAAAATAGTGATTTCTTTAACATATTTAGGTAAAATACATATCACTGTCATTTAACAGTCAGAAACAAAGTCTGGTACACAGTCATAACAAGTACATCACAACACAGTCACTAAAAAGAGTAAGAAGAGAAGATCAGAAATACTGAAAGAAATTTAAAAGAGGATGATATGAGAGAGACCCATGGAGATAAGAGAGAAAAATGAGTGAGGCGGGTGAGAGCAAGATAGCAGCCGAATAACAGCTTCCCTGCAACTGGGCACCTTGAGTCTGGGGAGATAAGACTCCAGGCATCTCTGGCTGGAGGGATCTGCCTATCATCATCCCTTTGAGGACACAGGGAGTCAGCAAGAGACTTCTGGACCCCAAGGGGAGGACAAAAACAGTGGAAAACAGGCAAGTGGTGTGTGTGTTCAATGGGTCTCATCCTGCCAGCAGCTATAAGTACAGCAGCAATGAGACTACAAACTGGAAAGGCCTTACCTGTGAACTGTTTTGGTGTTTTTGGACTTGGCACTCAGTTGAACTGCCTTGGGGAGAGCTTGGGCAGGAGTGTGGAGAACTTTGGGCATCATCTAGGGCCCCAGACTGAGCCACTGAGCTGGACAAAGCTAAAATTTTCCAGCTGTGGGCTGCAGGGAGCCATTGTGAGAGAACTGCACCAGCAAGCTCTGCCCTCAGAGTCTCAGAGCAAGGATCAGGTGGGAGCTAGTAACCTGGTGACTGAGCAGCCTAAAGGCAGGGACTGAGCTACCTTAACCCTCAGGGGCAGATTGAGGGTTTTGGCACACTGGGTAAGTGGATAGCCACTTCAGCAGTGATCCCAGCAACAAACATTTTCCTGGGAAAGCTTCTTGTTAGCCAAGTATATAAGTTTAAAGTACTTTTTAAGAGGACTGAAGAGAGATTTGGGGTCTCCACCCTGTGGGGTTTGAGAAATCAGCAGAGGCCTCCAGTCGTATCAGCATTGTGATTAACATCTCATACCCCAGACAACCACCTGTTGCCCAGACAATATTCAACAAGATATATACCGCTTTGTTTTTGGCTTTTTGTTTGTTTCTTTGTTGTTTATTATTTTTTGTTGTTGTTGTTGTTTTGTTTTTTAATTTCAACCTTTTTTCCTGCTGATTTTTTCTTTTTTCTTTCTTTATTTTCTTTCTCCATTTTTCTACTTTAAATATAATTTCCCATCACTACCTTTTTCAATAATTAGAACTTCATTTTTGCTAGTGTTTCTATCCCTATTATTTGATTTTTCACCAAATCTTATCCCGTAAAGTTTTCTGTTTGCTTCTTTTGATTTGATTTATAGCATTTTTGTCTTTCCTCTCTACTTGGTGGAGATGGGGTACTGTGTTTGATCAGGTTATCAAAGAGCTGCTGACCTCCAGGTAACCACCGGGCACCCCTACAGATTGGGGTTTTTATAAGGCTGTGTCAAAGTACCCTACTGTACACCTATATTGCTCTGTCTCCCTCTTTCTGTGCCTCTCTTCTTTTTCTCAATACACCCTTGTACCCATCCCCTCTCCTTTCTCTATTTTCTTTTTCTTTCTTTTTTTTTTTTTCTTTTATTCCTTCTTGCTCTTCAACCTTCATATCCTTCTGGTCCTGTACCAAAAGGACTCATCGAAACCCTAGTTGACAGGCACAGGAACTTAAACAGCAAGAGGAAGTGAAAGAAAAATTAGGGCAAAGAAACAGATAAAGGAAATCACTCATTGTGAAGAATCAGCAGAAAACTACTGCCAACATGAAGAACCAATGCCAGAGCAACACCTCCAAGGGATCATGAGGTAGCTACTGCAGAGGATTCCACCTATAAAGAAATGTTAGGAATGACAGAAAGGGAATTTGGAATACACATGATGAAAATAATGAAGGAAATGATCGAAACAAGGAAGGAAACTGCTAATGAAGTGGAAAATAAACAAAAGGAAATCCAAAAACAGAATCAAATAAAAGATGAATGATATGAAGAATATAGAAAGGATATAGCAGAGCTGAATGAACTGAAGCAGAAAATTAGGGAAATTACAGATGCAATAGAAAGTATCAGCAACAGGTTAGATGATGCAGAAGAAAGAATTTCAGAGGTAGAGGACAAAGTTCTTGAGATAACTCAGATAATTAAAGAGGCAGAAAAGAAGAGAGAGAAAGCAGAACGTTCACTGTCAGAATTATGGGACTTTATGAAGCGTTCCAACATACGAGTTATAGGAATTCCAGAAGGG
>CAUYPK010026083.1:0-10972 GCA_963574355.1 Loris lydekkerianus | reverse complement strand
CAAGGACACAGCTCAAAGATGTTGCACGTGTGATGTAACCAGCTGTACCTGGATCCCAAACCTTCCCCCCCTTTCACTCTGCTCTGTCATGATCGTTATGGGAATCTACAAGCAGCATTTCTCCTCTGCTGACCCTTTCCTGGCTGCTATCACAGAGTAGGGGGAGCTGGAGGGAGACTGGGGGCCTCAGAGCATCATTTCTTTGAATGCTGCTCATGTTGGTGCTGCCCCAGTACGAGCTTTCACCTCGGAAGCAGCAGGAGCTGGAGGTCCTCACAGGATTCTCTTCCTGAACACTATAGTCAAATCAAATTTATCAACAATTCGTCCATCAGCAGGCCTCGGCATCAAGAGAAGCTCACAGACCTCAGTCCAGCAATGTGGGCAGCCAGTATGTAGAGACAGACAAGGGAAATAGAGTCTACAAACAGGCTGATGGGCCACAGATGGGCATTTGCCTTATTTGGGTAGAATGTGACAGGGGTATTTGCCTTCTGTGGACATAGCAGGATCAGTTGACAGCCAGTGATTGACTAAAGCTTGGCTGCTATGATGGGCTGGGACTCAGCTGTTTTTGACAAGAATATAGTCTCACATTACATTGTAGCTCTTTTACAGACTAAATTACATTTCAATTCCCTCTGTATGGATTTGATGTCCAGGGGCCAAATTTAATTGAACACTATACATACCATGGGCGTGGTGTCTCAGGCCTGTAATCCTAGCACTGTGGGAGCCGGAGGCAGGTGGATTGCCCTGAGTTCAGAGGTTCGAGACCAGCCTGAGCAGAGTGATACCCCGTCTCTACAAAAATAAAAAAGCCTGGCACTGTGGCATGTGCCTATAGCCCCAGCTACTTAGGAGGCTAGAGCAAGGGAATTGCTTAAGCTCAAGAGTTGGAGGTTGCTGTGACCTAGAATGCCACTGCACTCTACCGAGGGCCACAAAATGAGACTCTAAATAAATAAATAAATAAATAAATAAATAAATAAATAAATAAAAGAAAATTAAGAAAAATACCTTCAGACTAAGACAAGTGAAAGCAAAATTAAAAAAAAAAGTAAATTAAAAAACAAACAAACAAAAAAACTCCAAGGGGCAGCACCTATGGCTCAATGAGTAGCGTGCCAGCCCCATATGCTGGAGGCGGCAGGTTCAAACCTGGCCCTGGCCAAGAACTGCAAAAAAACAAAAAACAAACAAACAAAAACTCCAAGAAACAACAATATTGACATTTCCTGAGATACCAGCTCAGCTGCCAAGCACATGTCCTTGGTGTGAGCATCCTGGTTGTTGGACCCTTCCACTGAATTCCAGAGGTTTCAGCTGAGGGTTGGAGTGGGTCTCTCAAAGCTGATTGAGTCTTAGAATCCTGGGGCTAATTCCAACATTCTAGGTTCCCGTACCTCCAAGCTCTTCCTTTTGATCTCCAATTTAGTGGTGAGAGCTACATATTCTTGCAAGTAACTTGGCATTGGAGGGCTACAGTTTGTTACCTTGTGACTGAACTCCTAATCATCGCTTTGGTATAACCGAGAATCAGGAAGGGATCCAAAGTCAAGAATTCTTGGATTTGTTTTTCTACTGCCCTTTAAAAATCTTGGGAAAATAGGGCCAGGTGTGGTGGCTCATGCTTATAATCCCAGCACTCTGGGAGGCTGAGGCAGCATGATCCTTTGAGCTCAGGGGTTTGAGACCAGCCTGAGCAAGAGCAGGACCACATCTCTACTAAAAATAGAAAAACTAGCTGGGTGTGGTGGTGAGCACCTGTCATCCCATCTACATGGGAGGCTGAAGTGAGAGGATTTTTTGAGCCTGAGAGCTTGCAGTTACTGTGAGCTATGACACCACAGCACTCTACCCAGGATGATAGACAGAGACTCTCTCCCAAAACAAATAAATAATTAAGAATAAAAATATTGGGAAAAAATGACATAGACTTAAATAGAATCTCTTCAACATCTCTAAAGAGTGGATAACAACACTTCCCACTTAACTCCTTTAGAAGTTTAATAGTCAAATTAGGAGGTGGGCAATTCTTCCCATTCTTTGTAGCATGTAGGAAGTCTTAGCAAATTATGCTTCTTCTGGGAAAAAAAATCTATAAAGCACCGTTGAAACTTAATAATCCTATTTTAAAGGTATCAGAGAGCTGCAGAAGCAAGGTGGAGCAGATTAAGTAAAAGGGCAGGCACAGAAACAGTCCTGAAATGAGTTAAATGTTGCCATGAACTTTCTTCTCTAGAGTACTTGCTGGTGCTGATTGTCAAGGTAAGGTAAGGTCTAACAGAGAGGTCCTCTAACTGTATCAGAGTTACTACACAGGACTAGATTCAATCCTGAGTTACCACACAGGACTAGATTCAATCCTATCAGAAATGAGTATCTTTTTTCCACAATGCACACATGCTAATTCTGAGGACTATGTGGGAGGGATGCTGATGAGCTCTCCTGAAATGTATATAAGGCACAGTTTTCCAAAATGATGTTTTATTTTGGACACAAGACAAAGTAAAAAAATACATACAGCCGGGGATGTCTGAAGTGGGTGAACAATCTCTTAATTAACAAAACTTTCTGGTCAGGCACGGTGGCTCACGCCTGTAATACCAGCACTCTGGGAGGCTGAGGCAGTTGGATCCCCTGAACTTAGGAAACCAGCCTTAGCAAGTGTGAGACCCTGTCTCTACTAAAAATAGGAAAAGTAGCAGGACACGGTGGAAGATGCCTGTTTTCTCACGTAATTGGGAGGCTAAGGTAAGAGAATCGCTTGAGCTCAGGAGTCTAAGGTTGCTATAAGTTATGATGACTTCACTCTACCCAGGGTGAAAGAGTGAGACTCTGTGTCAAAAAATAAAAAAAAGAAAGAAAGAAAAGAAGGAAAGAAAGAGGGAGAGGCAGAAGGTTCTATAATAATTTCAGAGAGCCTTATCTACACACAGGCTTTTATTTTGTTTTGTATTGAACAAATATTATTTGAACATTTTCCGGTCTCTGGCTATTTTCAACAGCATTGTTGTGAGCATTCTTGTATCTCTCTTTAAATAAATATATATGCTTCTATAGATGTATATATATGTACACATATATATACACACACACATAAACATGCATATATATGTATATATATACACACACGCACAAACACAGGGTGACTATAAAGTTTGTGTGCAATTTAAAATAGGCTCAGCGCCTGTAGCTCAGTGGCTAGGGCACCAGCCACATACACCGGAGCTGGTAGGTTTGAATCCAGCCTGAGCCTGCCAAACAATAATGACAACAACAACAACAAAAAAAGATTTTTAAATAGTGTGCACGCAAACTTTATTGCCACTCTGGAGATTCATTTCCGTTGAATATATATCTGAGACCAAACATGTGACTTACCGTTCCAAAATAATCATGGATATGCAAAAAGCAGGGGAGAGAAGAGGAACCTTTTAAACTAGTGGTTCTCAACCTTCCTAATGCTGTGGCTCTTTAATACAGTTCCTGTGGGTTGTGACCCACAGTTTGAGAACCACGATAATCTAAACAGACATACAGTATATTGTAACGTCTAGTGGCGAGAAGAAGAAATGATGAATTTGAAGGACAAGATTCTTCCATGTCTTTAATTCCAACAGGCAGTAGGTTATAAGCCTTTGCAGGGCCCTGGGGTGGGGGGTGGGGTGGCGAAACCATTCAGGGCTTTAGAAGGTATGTCATTAGAATTTCCCTTGCTCCTAAGAACAAAGAAGAGCCACAGAGTGGCTATAAGCAGAGGAGGAGCGACCAGACGAATTATATACTGTTGTTACATTCTATTTGGCTGCAGGATAGACAATGCATTGTTGGTGGCCTCACACAGTTGCATAAAGACCAGGTAGGAAGATCTTACAAGAATTCAAGGAAGAGAATATTGGTGTCTTGAAACTGATTGCTAAAGTGGGGATGGAGCATCATAGATTACTTTCGAAAGATGCTTAGAAGGTAACGTTACATAGATATGATTGTGTTGCACAGAAATAGTACTTTCTATTGGCACAAAACTTTCTAGTGGCACAGTGGATATTTCTAGATACTATTTGTCAAACATAGCTAATATGCCCTGGCTTTTGTGAATTTCCACAAAACAGATTACCAAGATCGTAATTTAGCCTTTTCTCTTATGACTCACTGCTGACATATCTATCTGAGAAGTGAATCTCTGCGTCACAATGATTTTATCCTGTTTTTCTTGTAAAAGAAATAAAATTATAGCATTTAAACAAATATAGGCAGAGGGAGGTAAGAGCCCAGGTTTAATGGACTCAGTGATTATGAAATTTCTAGGCAAAATATTGAAAAGGGAATGTGAAGCCTATCTTGGCTAGTTAACTGACAGATGACATCTCTTTTCTTTATGGGCACACAACTCACTTCATTTTTCAGGGTTTTCTGAAGTCAGGTGTACGTATGGGGCTGAGCTTGGAAGTTGGACCAAAGCCTGGTTAATAACTACCACCCAATCCTAGGACTTCTCCTTCTGGAGGCCAGGTGAAGAAAGATGGAGTCTACTGAGAGGTTGGAGGAAGCCTGTGTCCTAAGGAACAGCAAGGAACATTGCTCCCCTCTGTCCATTCAAATTGTATTGTGAAAGCAAAATGTATTCGGTACAGCTAATGTATTCTCAGCTGCTGAGACTGGGGGGTTGTTTTCACAGCTGTTAGCTTACCTTACTCAGTGATGAAATGCATACTGAGAGAGTGGTGATTCTGTACAGAAGGAGAAGAGACACATAGAAACTCTAAATCATATATTATTGTGTTAGCAGTCCAAAAAAACACTGTCAATAGACCTTTCTAAATGGTGACCTTTTGGTCTCAAGATAACCGTAAGGTGGCCGCTATTAAAAGAGAAAGTCACAGATCTCAGGAAGCATAAGAGCAATGTACTAAGAGAACTTTTGATGTGGTTATCAGAACATAGATTAGAGGCCTGCAGAATTTATATTGTCCAGAAGAAAAACATAAGCTGGCTGGGCAGTAGCGCACACCTATAATCCCAGCACTCTGGGATGCTAAGGCAGGAGGATCCCTTGAGCTAAGCACTTCAAAAACAGCCTGAGCAAGAGTGAGACCCTGTCTCTCCAAAAAATAGAAAAACTAGTGGGGCTGTGGTGGCAGGTGCCTATAGTCCCAGATACTTTGAAACGGAAGTAAGAGGATTGCTTGAGCCCAAGAGTTTGAGGTTGCTATAAGCTATGATGATGCTACAGCACTCTAGCCAGGGTGACAGAGTGAGGATCTGTCTCAAAAAACAAACAGAAAAACAAAACAAAACAACAACAAAAAAAGCCCATCAGCAGTATTAAAATCAAAACAAACCAAAACAAAATGTGAGAAAACAAAATAAAGAAAAATGAAATAGCATCCACTGGGCTTGACATTATAGATAGGTGATAGGGCTGAATTGTAAGTGATAGTTAGTTTGATGAAATGAGAGATGACAGAAGCCAGAATTTAGTTTTGATTGAGGAATTTAAGATTTGCAAAGTAAGGAACCACAGACAATATACAACTTCTTTGACAATTTTGACTATGACAACAAAGTGGGAATACATGGAAACAAGGTGAGGAATTCAGGGAGGGTTTTGTTTTACCTTCATGTTTTTATTGCATAAAATCAGGCAACTTAAACATGGTCAAAAGCTGAATGCTATGTCCCAACAAACAAGTACCGTGAAACAGTAGAAACACAGTGACGGGTGAATTTAGAAAGGACCAGGGCAGGTGAGTTAAGGGAAGTGTGGGTAGTTTAGATAATGTTGGATTTTGTAAACTATGGCATAGATTTGGCTTTTACTTCTGAGGGAGCCGGGAGATAGATGCAATATTGTGATACATGGCTCATGACAAAAGTTTTGAGATATACAAAAATCAAGACACATAAAATACTTATGGACAGAAACAAATTAAGCCCTCTCAGCAACACCAATAAGCTCCGCAAGTTGAAACTTGCCCAGGTGTTATAAAAGGATGCTGTAGGTTATCAAATGCTTTTTCTGAATCTATTGAGAGGATCAGATAGCCTTTGTTTTTGCTTCTGTTGATATAGAGAATTACATTTATGGATTTGCATATGTTAAACCAACTTTGCATCCCTGGCATGAAGCCTACTTGAGCATGATGTATAATTTTGTTAATGTGTAGCCATAATCTATTAGCTAAGATTTTATTGAGTATTTTTTAATTAATATCCATTAGTGAAATTGGTCTGCAGTTCTCCTTTATAGCTGGGTCCTTTCCTTGTTTTGGTATCAGGGTGATGTTTGCTTCATAGAACATGCTGGGGAAGGTCCCTTCCTTCTCAGTGTTTTGAAATAGGTTGTGCAATATACGTATAAGGTCTTCTTTGAAGGTTTGGTGGAATTCTGGTGTGAAGCTCTCTGGTCCAGGGATTTCTATTTATTTATTTATTTTCCTGGAAGCTTTTTTATTGTTTCTTCAATTTCAGTGCTTGATATTGGTCTGTTCAACAGATCTGTTTATTTCTGATTAAGTCTAGGGAGATGGTATGTTTCCAGGTATTGGTCCATTTTCTCCACATTGTCAAATTTCTGAGCATAGAGTTTTTTGTAATATTCACAGATAATTTCTTCTATCTGTAGTATCTGTTGTCATTTCTCCTTTTTCATTTCTGAGTGAAGTTATTAGGAATCTTACTTTTTTGCTTCTAGTTAATCTGGCCAACGGTTTATTAATTTTGTTAATCTTTTCTAAGAACTGATGTTTTGCTGCATTAATTTTCTGAATTATTCTTTTGTTTTCAATTTTGCTTATTTCTGATTTAATTTTCATTATTTCTTTTCTTCTGCCAGGTTTTAGACTAGATTTGTCTTCTTTTTTCTTTTCCTTGAGATGCTTCATTAGGTTGTTGACGTGTTCTCTTTCTGTTTTTTGAATATAGGCACCTAATGCAATAATTTTCCCTCTTAGGACTGCTTTTGCAGTATCCCACAGGTTTTGATAGTCTGTGGCTTCAATGTTGTTATGTTCAAGGAACTTAATGATTTCCACCTTCATATCCTCCTTAAATTATCTGTCATTCAGCACAAGCTGTTTAGTTTCCATGCCTTGTGTGAGGATGAATATTTTTGTTGGAGTTGAACTGCTCTTGTGGTCTGAAAAAAAAAAAACAAGCTATAATTTCAATTCATTTAGTTTTGTTGAAGTTTGATTTGTGTCCTAGGATATGATCTATTTTGGAGTATGATCCATGGGCCAATGAGAAAAATGTATATTCATAAGCTTTGGGATGATGTGTTCCTTGTATGTTTATTAAGTCCATTTGTTCTAAGGTCACAATAAAGTCCCTTGTTCTTTTGTTTAGTTTCTGTTTAGAGCAGTGGTTCTCAACCTTCCTAATGCCATGACCCTTTAATACAGTTCCTGTGGGTTGTGACCCACAGTTTGAGAACTGCTGGTTTAGAGGATCTGTCTCATTATGTCAGAGGGGTTTTATAGTCCTCAGCTATTATGGTTCTATAGGATATCATACTGTTCAGACCAATTAAGGTCAATTTCATAAATCTAGAGCATATAAGTTGGGTGCATAAATATTTACAATTGAAATGTCCTCTTGTCGTATTGTTCTCTTGACGGGGATGAAGTGACCATCTTTGTCTTTAACTTTAGTTGCTTTAAATCCACTTGTGTCTGAAAATAAGATTGTGACTCCTCCTTTCTTCTGATTTCCATTTGCCTAAAATACTGTTTTCCAACCTTTCTCCCTGAGTCTTGTTTTGCCCTTCAAAGTTAGGTGTATTTCCTAGAGACAACATATGAATGGCTTGTGGCTTTTTATCCAGTTAGCCAGCCTTTTTAGTAGGCAATTCAAGCCATTTACAGTTATTGAGAGAATGGATACATATGGTGGAGTTCAATATATCTTCCTTTGTGAAAGTCTGTTACTTAGTTTTATCTTTTGTGCTGCTCTAGGAGCCAGGTTTTTTCCTTCAGTTTCTGGGTGTTTACTTTGCTGGTGGTCTATTGTAATGGTCAGCATGGAGAATAGATCTAAGTATTTCCTATAGAGTTGGTCTGGTTGTGGCAACATTCCTCAATGTTTGTATATCAGTAAAAGATTTGATTTTTCCATCAATTTTGAAGCTTAGTTTAGCAGGATAGAGAATTCTGGGCTACCAATTGCTTTGTTTAATAAATTTAAAGGTAGATGACCAATCTCTTCTGGCTTAGAAAATTTCAGCTGAAAAATATGCTGTCACCTGGATGGCTCTGCCCCTGAAGGTCAGTTGGCACTTCCTCCTGGCTGCTTGCAGAATTTTCTCTTTTGTCTTGACTTTGGACAATGTGTCTTCAAAATGCTTTGTTTGTGTTGAGGTGACTCAGAGTTTGATATCCCTCTAAACGGAGTGTGTCAGAATCTTTAGTGAAACTTGGGAAGTTTTCATTTATGATGTCCTCCAGTAGGGCTTCCATTCCTCTGGGATATTCTTCTTCCCCTTCAGGGATCCCTATAATTCATATGTTTGAATACTTCATGAAGTCCCATATTGTCTATATGATTGTTCTGCTGTTTCTCTCTTCTCTGACTTTTTATTTATTTATTTATTTTAGAGACAGAGTCTCACTTTGTTGCCCTTGGTAGAGTGCTGTGGCATCACAGCTCATAGCAACCTCCAGCTCTTGGGCTTAGGTGATTCTCTTGCTCAGCCTCCAGAGTAGCTAGGACTACAGGTGCCCGCCATAATGCCTGGCTATTTTTTTGTTGCAGTTTGTCTGGGGCTGGGTTCAAACCCGCTACCTTGGGTATATGAAGCTAGCACCCTACTCAACTGAACCACAGGCACCAACCTTCACTGGCTTTTTAAATGCATGAATTCACTCAAGAGCCTTATCCTCTAGCTCTGAGATTCTTTCTTCTCCATGCTGTACTCTGTTATTGATACTTTCTACTGCATCTTTAAGTTCCCTGACTATCTCTTTCAATTTCTCAAGCTCCAATATGCCCTTTCTCCTTTCTTCATGTCTTTCATTCATTATTTGGGTCAGTTGGATTTCCTTTGGTTAATTTTCCACTTTTCCTTCAATTCACTCATTGATTTTGCCATCCGTCATTTAAATTCCGTTTCTGTCATTTCCATAATTTCTTTACAAGTAGAATCCTCTGCCATAGTTACCTCTTGCTCCCTTGGAGGGGTTGCTCTGTTCTGGTTTTTTGTGTTGCCAGAAGTTTTCACTTGGTTCTTCCTCATGTATGTTTTTTCTTGTTCACTTCCTTTCCTGACTTTTTTCTCTCACTTTCTCCTGAACACTTAAGAAAATAGGCATAGGTGGCATATTTAAACTGACTGAAGCCATCTATGACAAATTGACAGATAATGTTATATATAATTGAGTAAAACTGAAAGCTGAAACCAGATAAGGTTGTTCTTTATCACCACTACTATTCAACATAGTTTGGGAAGTTCTAGCCAGTACAATGAGGAAAGAGAAGAATCTTAAGGTCATCCAAATGGGGGAAGAGGAGGTCAAACTTTCCCTCTTTTCTGATGATACAATCACATACTTAGAAAATCTCAGAGACTCAACCACAAGACTCCTGGAAATGATCAAGAAATACTGTAATGAATCCGGGTATAAAATCAATGTCCACAAATCAGTAGCCTTTGTATATGACATTACAACTTGAGGAGTAAATGAATGACACATTTCCCTTCACAATAGCTTTAGAGAAAATGAAATACCTAGGAATATACAAAATATAACTAACAAAACAGGTGAAGGTTCTCTACAAAGAGAATTATGAAACTCTAAGAAAAGAAATAGCAGAAGAGGCTTGGTGCCTGTGGCTTAAGCGGCTAAGGCACCAACCACATACACCTGAGCTAGCAGGTTCAAATCCAGCCTGGGCCCACCAAAAAACAATGCCAGCTACAACCAAAAAATAGCTGGGTGTTGTGGTGGGTGCCTGTAGTTCCAGCTACTTGGGAGGCAGAGGCAGGAGAATCACTTGAGTCTAGGAGTTGGAGGTTGCTGTGAACTGTGATGCCATGGCACTCTACTGAGGGCGATGGCTTGAGGCTCTGTCTCCAAAAAAAAAAAGACAGAAAGAAATAGCAGAAAACATCAACAAATGGTAGGACATACCATGTTCTGCACTGGGAAGAATCCACATTATTAAAAATGTCTATAGTACCTAAAGCAATTTATAGATTTAATGCAATCCCTGTTGAAATGTAACATCATACTTTGAAGAACTGGAAAAAAGATCTCCTTTTTTCAAATGGAACAAGAAAAAAATATATATAGCCATGGCAATATTTAGTAATAAAAACAAAGCCAGAGATATCACTCCACCAGACTTCAGGCTATATTACAAGCCACAGTGATCAAAACAGCATGGTATTGTCAGAAAAATGTATACATAAATGTATGGAACAAAATTGAAAACCAAGAGATGAAACCAGTCTCTTATCACCACCTGATCTTTTTTTTTCTTTTTTTCTTGTTAAATCATAGCTGTGTACATTAGTGCAATTGCCTGTACCCATTCTAAGATGCACCATAGATGTGGCCCCACCCATTGCCCTCCCTCAACTCTAACCTCCCCCCTCCCTTCCCCTTCCTTGGCCCTTTCCCCATAGTCTTGTGCTATAGTTGGGTTATAGCCTTCCTGTGAAAGCTATAATTTAGCTTCATGGTAGGGCTGAGTACATTGGATACTTTTTCTTCCATTCCTGAGATACTTTGCTAAGAAGAATATATTCCACCTCCATCCATGTAAACATGAAAGAGGTAAAGTCTCCATCTTTCTTTAAGGCTTCATAGTATTCCATGGTATACATGTACCACAATTTGCTAGTCCATTCGTGGGTCGATGGGCACTTGGGCTTCTTCCATGACTTGGCAATTATGAATTGGGCTGCAATAAACATTCTGGTACAGATGTCTTTGTTATATTGTGACTTTTGGTCTTCTGGGTATAA